>VYZP01060583.1:0-12265 GCA_013400635.1 Hypocryptadius cinnamomeus
CTTGGAGCAAACAGAAAGTGTCATTCTCTGTGCTAGTAATTAAATGGTGTAAGCAGAGATCCACTTTTCCAGCTTCTTGGGCCACAGAATACAAAACAGAGCTCCAGTTTATAGGTGCTCCTAAAACATTGTATTATCTCCTATCATGCATTTGAATTGCTTATTTGGTGTATGTGTCAAGCACACACAGACAGACTGTAGTCCTTAGCAATGCCACAGATACATTTTACACAATGACAGAATGACTGAGGCTGGACTGAGCCTTTGGAGTACATCTTGTCCATTGCCCACCTGCTGAAGCAGACCATCTAGATCTGGTTGTCTGGGATTCTGTCCATTGGTGTCCCATCATCCAGTGAGATGCTCTTTGTAGAAAGCTATCAGATTCATTAGACATTATTTTCTCGGTTGTGAATTTATGCTGACTACTCCCAAACACCATCTTAAAATAACTGGAAGTTATTTTTAGGGTTATTTTCTCCATCACATTCCCCAAAGTCAAGGTAAGACTGATAAGGTCCAGTTCCTGAATCCTCTTTCTTTGTTATTTATAAAGATAGGGATGACATGTTTTCTTACATTGTGCAGAAACCTTGGCTAATCACCACAACCTTTTAAAGATAATTGAAGCAGGTTTGCAATGACACCAAACAGCTCCCTCAGTACTTGTAGAGTGCACTGCATCAGGTCCCATGGTCTTGTCTGTGTCATACAACATCTCTTGGAATGCCATGGAAGGATATTTTGTCATCTACATGTGCCCTCAGACAATGGATGTTGTGCATACTACACCTCAGCTAGTCCTTTGGTGGTTTATAGACATCCTCTTACAGTGAATTTCATAGTGGTTTGTCAGCTCTATTCCATGCATCCCATTGTTTGCATTGCACAGCAACAGCATTCATGGTTACCATTCTCTGGACATGCTGTGTTGCTTCTCAGTTTACACAGTGATATACATAAACTTTGGGGTTTTCCTTCTAATTCCTTGGACAAAGAAAGTGAACAGGTTGCAGAAAAAAATTACCAACCCTTTTTTGTGTTATCAGCATTCAAGCAAATCAGCATAATGATGAAGTGGGCAATGGCCTTTTAAAATGCTGAGAGTTTGTTAGGCTCTGAATATTCTGAGGAAAAGGACCTAGTACATAACTGAAGACTGCAATACATCCTATATTTCCTAGCCCCACATAACTTCAGTCTTGCCACTCATCACACTGCCAAGTACAATAAAACTAATTTGAATCAGTGCACATTTAGGAAACAGGCTATTAGATTCAGAAACAGATAGCAAATCCTGCAATAACAGAATGCCTCTCCTTAGTGAAGGCACGGGTGGTTTTCTGTGTTTTATCCAGATGACAGGCTGTGAAGTCATGCTGACTAGTCCTATGAATCAGCCAGCCAGCCAGCCAGCAGACATGGGTCCTAGTCCCAGGGAAGCCGATTGCTCCAAGTGTCATTTTCTGCACAGCAATAATTACTTGCAACCAAGCTCCTCCTTATTTCCTCTGTGTGAAGAGAGATGTACCTTCTCAAGTATCCTGAAATGTAAACTTTGATGATAAGACAAAGATACTGACTTCTAACATTAGCAGTGTCAATTCTTTGCTCAATTTAGAGGACAGTGGTGGTCTCAGATTAGGCAGTCCCTATGACAGCTCCTAAATGTGCTGGGTTTTGTGATAGCGCTGCTTAAACATAATAATGGTTTTCTACTTGTGGCAAGATGCTTGCTGAGAAATTGTAATAAAAAGAAATGTCCCTTTTTACCTTTCAGTAAATAACTACTGAACTAAAGAGCCAAATACTGGTCTGATTTGTACCTGTGTAACTGTACCACATCCAAGCCACAGTGGACTGAAGTGCAGGAAACTGCAAAAGAATCTGGGCTAAAATAATCTAGAAATTAAGTATCCCACCTACTATGTCTAGTTGCATAATTTCTGTGCAAACACGGTGTGCGTGCAAGGAAACTACAGGTATGTTCTTAGACAAGGAGCTGCAGAACATTGTTGTGTTGCTTTAAATATCTTTTTAGTTTTGTTGCTGGCTCGCCTCCCTGTTGGCATTCATTATGCCATTGTTTTAACACCTTGGAAGGCCTTGCCACTCTAATCTGATGAGTAGTTATTTGATAAATATTACAAATGTTATTAATGGACTTGTTTTATAATACCTTCCTTTTCTGCTGGATCAAAGCAACACAAAGAGCAGTTCATTTATAGAGATGAGGGGACAAAGAGGACAAAAGAAAACCACAAAAAAACCCCAAAAAACTAGAAAACCCTGACTTGGTTGGATATATCAACAAAACCAAGCCGATGATTTAGCCTGTTTATTATGTGGAAATTAGCAATAGCCTTCTCATATGTTAGTTATTATGTGCATGTGAATACTTTAAATTAATTTGGGAAAACTGTGCACAAGCACAACATGAGAAACTCCTCATTTCTCTCCTGGAGATAACATGCAACATTAGAAGCGTTGCACAGCCATTTCACAAGCAGAGCATGGCAGACAACTAGCAAATACAGAAGGCAGAGCTGATGATAGGATGGAAATCCATACTATGCTGTTTTCACCTTCTATGCCTGGCTCCCCATGTTGCACTAAATTCCTTTTAGTTTACTTAACACACAGAGAAAATCTAGATTCTTTATTTTGTACCTTTAAGACACCTGGCAAAGACACACCAGTGATTTCCTAGGTGAAACAAAGACAATTCAGGAAGGGAAGAAAAGGGGTAAGACACTGTCCTATGCTTTTTGCATTTTAAAGTTAAAAATTGCACATAAAGTTTTAAAACATGAATGAGAGCTGTATAGCTGTATTTATATTAAAATGTAGTGGTTTTAAAATCTAAACAAAACCACACACATCTAGAAATTTCCCATAAAAACATTAAATAAAAGTTTATTTTCCATTTGCAACAACAATATTTTTGCCAGCTTTGCTGTCTCTGTTCATGTACCTGCTTTTTTCAGTCTGTCATCCTAGGGTTTTTAACATTCCCCAATGAGCTCATGTTCCCTGTAAGTGCTTATTATCAGAGCCAAGTGCATGTTGCAATCCAGATAATTCACTTCACCATTGTGTTGCTTTTTTGTTATACATGTCTAACATGTATATTTATAATGCAATGAAACCTCAAGCTGAGGTCACTGGATGGAAGAAGTATTTATTTGTCTCAAAAGTTTGAATGGAAGACTTATGTTCTTGGCATTAGTTATGTGGTGAATTTGGGGACATGACCAGAAGGGAGTACACCCTGAGTTCTGCTCCTGCTTGACAACAACACGTTGTGTGATGTTGAGCAAATCACTTTTCTGCCAGTTTCCCTTCACCAATAGACAGCTGGTAATGTTCCATCCTTCACCTGGTATGCAGCCACCAACACTGTCAACAGAAAGCTCCAAGAACAATTAACATTGGCATCAGTAGCAGACTGCTCTTTGACATTCTTGATATTTTCTAGGTGTTGAAATAAGAGATTAAAAACACTACAGAAACCTTCACAATTGTGTTGGTGCCCAGATAGGAGCACCACCATCCCCAGGCTTTGGATCATGCTCCTTCCCAAGATTCATGGTGAAAGCTGCAAGAGTCAGCATAAGGTTGCCAACTGCTTGACCAATCTGATTGCCTTCTATGACAAAATGCCTGAATTTATGGATGCAAGGGCAGCACCTTGACTTTTGCAAGACTTTTAACACCCTGTCTCACAGTATTCTTATATCCAAGGTGAGATACCACGGTTTGGATGAGTGGATAACTAGACAGATAAAAAACTGGTTGGATGGTCAAGCTTAGATAATAGTAGTAATAGTACCTCAGTGGTTTATCCAGCAGAAACTTTACAAAATTCAGTAGGGACAAATGTCAAGTCCCTCACCTGGGAAAGAAGAGCCCTGAGCAACAATACAGGCAGAGTGATGGGAAGCAGCTCTGTGGAAAATAATTTGGGAGCCTTGGTGGACATAAGACAGGAGCACAGTCTGCAAAGAAGGCCAGCAGCCACAGAATTAGAGGAGACAATCCCTCTCTGATTACCATTTATTAGGCCCCACTCCATCGAATCTGGGGATCCACAGTGCAGGAAAGCAATGGATAAACTGGAATGAATCCAGCAAGGGTATTAAAATACTTGAGCACTGGAGCTCCTGCCCTGTTAGGAGAGGCTGAGGGAATTGGGTTTATTTAGCATGGAGGAAAGAGGGCTCTGATAGCTATGCAGCTAGTGAGGACAGCAGCCTTCTGGGTCCTATAAGGAGATTGTCAAGAAGATGGAGTCAGGCTCTTCTCAGTGCTGGAGGTGGGAGATGGGAGTCAATTGTCACAGTCTTGAAACAAGACTGCCGATCGGTGATGCTTTTCTCCCCAAAGGCAGCCAAGCAGAGCAGCAGGTTGTCCATAGGGCAGTGCAGCTCCCAGTCTGGCAGGATTTCGAGACCTGAGGGGATGAAGCCCTGGACAGACAGCTCGTACCTCCCAGCTGTCCCTGCCTTGAGCAGGGAGCTGGACCAGAGCACTGGGCCCCCTGAGGTCAGCTGCTGGACCCTGCATCCTCCAGCATCCCGCCGGGACCGGAGGGGTGCACTGAGCATTCCAGGATGCGAACCGGCTGATACGGGCGGACCGGGCGCCAGGGATCGAGTTTAACACTCTCCCCTTCACTTTCAAAAAGTTGGAGCCGCCGTTGATCTCTCGGTACCCTTATCTCGGGCTCCTCAGCCTCCGCGGCAACACCTTGAATTATTCATTGCTATCGACAATCCCAGAAATTACCGTGCCCTCAGCCGAGGCGCGCTGCAGCACCCTGATAATACTGATCACAGAGGAGGAGAGGTGACATTGCCGGGCCCCCCCTCGGCTCCAGGGCCCGGCCCGGCCGCGCAGCCAGGGCGCCATGGCGGCGGCCGCCCGCCAGGGGGCGCTGCCGGCTCGGCGTTGGCCGCCTCCCTCAGAACCTCGGGAGCTAGGAATGGCAGCCCAGGCATGGGAGGGAGCTGCGCCGGGATGGCGGGGGGAGACTGGCCGTCGGTGTGGCACTTTCCTCAGCGAGCTGCTGTAGAGCTAATGGGCTTTGCCTTGCCTCGTCCCCGCGTTTCCTAGCAGGGGCCAAGGCCCCGTTCCCAGCGCCACGGGCGGTTTGAGCGCTCTGGGTCTCCGAAATAGAGGGGGCAGTGGTGCGACCTCCGGCCCTGAGCTGTGTCCCAAGGACAGGGAAGGGGGCTGGGAATACGTCACTGTGGTTGCCCCGGCAGCACCGGCGTGGATTGGGTGGTGAGAGATGCTCCTGAAGCGACTGCAAGGCCTCGGTTTTGCTGTGCCCTGAGCAGAGCCCCCAAGTTTACTGGGAGAGGGCGGCTGAGGAGCCCCACCCGCACTGGCACAACCAAGGCCGCCCTCGGAGCGTTTTCTGGCAGCCTCTCTCCACCTAATGCAACCGCTCAATGTAGGCTGGTGCTCTGACAGCTCCACGGAATAGTGGGTGAACTCTCCAAACAGGCACAGGGATCCAAGCCCTCTCCTGTTTACATACAAGAAAGGAGAACTCACAAAACGATACCAGTGAGTGAATGCCAAATCAAGTTTTAAGTATTATCTGAAATTGCCCTAGTGCATTCTCTGCTCCAGTCATTATGCTGTGTATTTGCTGTAGAAATAAGGCACAGAAAGATCAAGAAATGGACCTGTGACAAGAACAGCATATTTGCAGGTACGCTTCAAAATGCTCCAGTGTTGTTCTCCATTGCAGTCAGCATTCCCATTGCAGTGGGAAGAAGTATAACTGTTCTGAACCCTCCAGTCTGAGTATCTGTTAGTTTAAACCATCTGAATCAAAAATATTTATGGTAGTGAAAAATCTCTGATCTGCTTAAATTCTTCTAAATTTAGGTTTGGCGTTGAGTCATCATTATTCCCTGTCAAATGGGTTTGTGAACTCACCCAAATAATGAGATGTCACTTGCCTAGATACATTAATAATTAGAAGGATTTATTGTAGTAGGCATCATGGGAAAGTGTAACTTTCCCATTAGATGTCCTTAATTAGAAAAGAATGTGTCAGATTTCAGATCAACGTAGGGGAACTACAACTATCCATTAAAGAGAGAAGGACAAATAATGCAAGTGACAGCTCTTGCAGAAGTACAAAGATTTAAATACTTTATAAATTAAGGGGATTGAAGGTGCTCGTTTTCATCTCTAAAGCTCTGTGACCTGTCTTCATCATCAGAAGGGTGCAGTCTCCAAACTGAATTAAACAATGTAAAGAGCAAGTGCTCTATATAATTCTGACAATAGAATATTTGTGCATTCAGCAGTTATTCATTTTCCTGTCTTTCAGCAATGGCTCCTTAAGGTGGGCCAAACTGCTCTGGAAACTGCTTGATTATGTTAATATGAAAATTTTATAGTGACAGTGGCATCTCTTGAACCACAGGAGCTGTAGCTAATACACTTGTTCAGTTGGTGGCAAGATGTGGGATAAAGAAGTGGTCTGACAGGCTTTAAGATAAAAATTGGAGAGCTGTTAGGTAATTCCAACATGTGGGAGGCATTACTGTAAATCCAAGCAAAATGAGGTGCCTAACTACTTGGGCATGTGCAAGGAGTTAATTTAAATACCCATCTTTTGTGTCTTCTAGTTGGCTCTAGGTAATTCTTCACAGACCGAGGCCAAGGGTTTACTGGGTGTTACACAGAAGCTAGAAACTTAGTGTTGAAATGCTTACATTTACTTAGAGTCAAGAGCAGAACCAGTTCATACTCATATTTCTGCTCAGTGCTTGGTTAACATTCAGGCATGTATTTTATTTATGCAGTCTTAAAATCATGCCATGGATGACATCAGAACAAGGGTAATTTAAGGAATGGGAACACGTGTCTACAGTTTGTTTCAGCTTGCAAAGAGACGATGTTCTGAGATGGGGAGACTTAAAATTTTGCACCATAAGTAAACTACTCCATCTGGGAAATTGGATCTATTAATCCTATGTCAGTTACACCTGAAAGTTACTACAAGCTGATTTCTGTGGCCTACAGCTTCTACTGCAGCTTTTTCTGCAGCCTCTGTGAAATCAGTAACACTGGACCAGTGCCCAACTGACAGGTGTCCACCAAGTTATCAGCTTGTTTCCTGCTCTTGATAAGTGTTTCATTCGGGATGGTTTTGGGAAGAAAGGTGAATTTGATTCTTACCAGGAAAGGAAATCCTCTGACACGGAGGCTGAGCCCCACAAACAGGGCCTTGTTAAATAAGCCTTTCAGTTTTACTATTTTGTGTAGTATTTTGCTTGAAAAATATGTTTCTGTTCTTTTATGAGCTTTTATATGAAGAATAATCACAATCATTAGGTTTGGATTTAGAAAAGGATATATCTAGTTTACCTGGAGGAGATAGGTGCTCAGAACACAGATAGTTCTATGGGATTGAAAACGTGCATGTTTAAAAGAAAGTTCAGGTAGAATGTTTAGCACATGACTTAAATACTCTTTTGAAGCACTGTGTGGAAGACTTCTCTTTTCTAAATTCAACCCTTATCACATATTAAATGCTAAGAGTGCTAGGGAACACAGGGCATGTTCCAAAGGGATACATAAAAAGCACCCTCCATAAGTTATTAGAATCTAGCATTTGTGTTTGTAATGAGCTGAAATGAGAAATCTTGTAAACTAAATTGAACCAAATACAGTGTCTTAGAGCAAGGTGTCTCAAACATCAATCAGCTCTTGAGAGTTTGTTGTGAGATACTTGTCTAAGAATCTTTCATCCTAAATCTGACACTTGAAAACTCAGCAGTAGATCTTGACAAGATTCACATATGAATGCCCAAGAGATAAGTGGTGCACTGTTTTGCTGAGGAGGGTGGTATAAATATTCCACTTTTGAAGGCAGGACTGAACAAAGCTCACCTGCTCGTTAAAAGGTACTGAAACCTGACTATTTTACATACTGTTTTGTAAATGAGAGTTCCTGAAACACCTTTATTTTCAAACCTTCTCTGAAAAACCTCTGGAGATAAACAAGGTTTGGTATGACAAAGAAAACTTTTTATTCAGCTTTAGGAGCTGGAATGTCTGCCTCAGGAGAGTGTTACCTGTGATGCCCACACATCACACCATCAGTAGAGTTGGCTATTCTTGTAGTAGTAGTAGTAGTAGTAGTAGTAGTAGTAGCAGTAGTAGTAGTAGTAGTTTTAGTTTTAAATTAAAATCTGCCTGAAGCCACAGATGAGTCCTCAGCACACTGCTCTCTGACTAAGGATGCAAATCTAAATTGAAACTTTCCTTAAAAAGCCTATTTAAAGGTTAGCTGTCCACTTGGAATGAGTGAAGCACCTTTGACTTGAGGACGACTAAAGTGCTGCAGATGTTCATACTCTAAAATGTTGGACAAGTTATGCCAGAAAAAGAGACAAAAAAAGAGATTGAAGCCAGATCACTGCCCATTTATTTCTTTGACAGGCAAGGGTCTTCATGTATCTGAATACAATAATATTAGGACTTTTGCCTCTTAAGAATCTCTGTCACATGAATTCAGGTTGATGAATCAGCATAGCTGTTCACTTTCCATGTGTTAAAATACACGCCTGACTTAATTTTGCCAGTAAAAGCAATGTATTGAGCAGATTATACAATGAAGAAGTTACCCAAACTGAATGGATGATTGGAAATTTGGTTGTTCAGACACCTTACCAAATATG
The DNA here is from genome assembly GCA_013400635.1 of Hypocryptadius cinnamomeus. Taxonomy (NCBI): domain Eukaryota; kingdom Metazoa; phylum Chordata; class Aves; order Passeriformes; family Zosteropidae; genus Hypocryptadius; species Hypocryptadius cinnamomeus. The sequence goes on from VYZP01060583.1 coordinate 8,712, forward strand.
CACATAGATATTTCAGGAGATATGAAATTTACCTGGTGTCCCTTGAAGTAAAACCAGGTATGCAGAGTAAACCATGCCAATTTTTGGTGGTATACCCAGTACAACAATCGTGAATAATTATATATGTCATTACTTATGGGAAGCAATGTATGCTCATAGTCAAAATTAGTGCTTAGGCACTGAACATTTTCCTGTTTACTGGGCTTTCAGGACTTTGTTTAATATGAACAGCTGGAGTGTATAGAGCTCTGCCTAGGGAATGGACTATGAGCCAGCTGAGTGCTCTTGGATATCAGTTACTGAATACTGGGTGATGTTGTAGTAGGTGTAAACTATGGGTGTCATAAGCAGGAAGAACAAATGGAAAAGATCTTTTGTAGACTGAAGACACCTCATGTTGCAGGCTGTGGTTCTCCTGGGGAAACTTTACCCACGTGATATCTTCCAGAGGAACAACACAGATATATGCAATCCTGGAGGTTCCTGTATAGTATTTCGTGATGCAAATGGTAGAGGATTGAGTGGGGACAAGTGTTCTGCTGGACCTCATAATTACAAATGAGGAAGGCTGAGGATGTGAAAATTTAAATCAGTTTTGGTTGCAGTGGGTGTGAGATAGTGGAGTTCAGAATCCTGAGAAGACTAAGTAGGGGAAAAAGCAAGATCATGACCCTGGATATCAGGAGAGTAAGGATCATGACCCTGGACATCAGGACACTTTGGCCTTGCAGGGAGACTCTTCATGCAAACTCCCATGGAATAAGGCCTTGAATGGAAAAGGGGCCCAAGAAAGCTGTCTGATATTCAAGGATTATCTCTTCCAAGGTCAAGAACGGTCTATTGCAACAAGCATGAAGTCAGGCAAAAATATCAGGACGATTACATGAGTAAACGAGGAGTTCCTGGCAAAACTCAAGCATAAAAAGGAGAGACACTGTCTGAACATGCAGAAATCATGTTAGGAAAGCCAAAATCTGTCTAAAATTGAATTTAGTGGGGGATCTTAAAGGTAGCAAGAGGACTTCTCACAGTATGTAATTAGCAAAAAAAGACTAGGGAAAATACATGCTTGCTGCTGAATGGGGCAGGAGCCCTGGTGACACATGATGTGGGACAGGCTGAGTCACTGAATGCCATCTTCACCTCAGTCTTTTCCTGAAAGACCTACCTTCAGAAATCTGAGGACTGAGAGACCAAGTGGGAAGATTGGAGCAAAGAAGTCTTACCCTTGATGGAAGAGGTTCAGGTTAGATAATAATTAATCAAAGTGGACATATGTTAAGTCCATGGGCTCTGGTGGGATGCACCAATCAGATCTGAGGGAACTGGCATCATTGAGACACTACTCTTGATAATCTTTGAATGACATAGTCACTAGCAGTGTCTGAGGACTGGAGGAAAGCAAGTGTCATTTTGTCTCCAGAAAGGGCAAGAAGGAGGACCCCAGGAGCTACTGGCCAATTACAGCCTCAGTTCCTCTGCATGTGATGGAGCAGCTAATTCTGGAAACAATTTCCAGGCATATAAAGGACGAGTGATCACTCCAGGGAGTCATGCTTGACCACTTGATAACCTTCTATAATGAAATGACTGCTGTGGTAGATGAGGTAATGGATATTGTCTGCCTCAATTTCTGTAAGGCTTTTGACGCTGGCTCTCACAAGATTGTCATGTAGAAGGTGATGAAATATAGGTTGACTGAACAAAAAGTGAGCTGGGATGAAAATGGGAAAGTCCAGCAGAGGATCACTAAGGTAATTTTGTTAGCACATAAAAATACTTGAAAGGAAGGTGAAAAGACAGAGCCAGGTGGTCGGGGAGTCTCTATCCTTCCACATACTCAACAGTCATCTTAACATGGTAATGGGCAGCTAGTTTTAGGTGGCCATCCTTGAGTAGGGGGGTTGAACCAGATGACCTCCAGAGGTCCCTTCCAACCTCAGCCAAGCTGTCACTCAGTGAATTTACCGTGCTTTCATTTTGGGGATGAAGACAGATCAAATAAATAAATAAATCCATATTTACAACCCAGTGACTGAATTTCAAAATATAAAATGAAAGTGAGGAAAAGAACTGCAGAAGGTCAAGACACTGCAACAAGTAGGGTTGTACTCTCTGACAACTAACAAGTAGTTTCATTTTTCACTTTGGACTCACTTTTAGTAAGTAAAATGGCTGAACAGTATGCAAAATTATGGGGAATTGAACAGCCACATGAAAGATGTATTCATTTCCCTGTTATGGAAGGAGAATATGTCCAATGTGTAAGAGAGGCCAGAGAGAAGAGACAATATTTCCTGCGAGGTCTTGGTGCTGCTTCAGGAGTTCTTACCTGCTCTAGGGAGTTGGCAGAGCCCCGGCTGTAGGCACACAGTTTGTGGTAATTGGGAGTGGGGCTGTGATGGAGCCTCATCCCTAATGGGCTGCATCTGTACAGGACAGGTGACCAGCATTGAAGGTAATGGAACATGGAGTGCCAAGGTGTGCTGACCAGTCACAAAAGGGCTCAGAGGGCACACAGGTGTAAGGCATGTAAGATGAAGGGTATAAAATGTTGGACTGAAGAACTATAAAGAGCAGATGCTTGAAGCCTTCTGAAGTGGTGTGGTGATGCTCTTTGTATTGTGGCCATCTCAACTGTGACGTATGTTACAACACACTGCTGATCTTTTTCTGCTACACTAACAGAGCCACCCTTACTGCTTACTGACCCAGGTGCTCGACACCAGGGTTCTGGAGAAATCTGGAGGTGGGGTAGAAATCCATCACATTCACTTCTTCCATTTAAGATACTGCTAGATACTGTTGCCAAGGTATTTTACTCCATGTTTTCAGTAAGGAAGAGGTCCACGGACTGTTGGTAGAGGGAGATCTGTGTAGCCATATTGACATAGGAAAACTTGAGCTTCATAAGTTTGCAGTCATCTGCAAAGAAGGCCTCATACCTAGGGCTAGGTGAAGTGGTTAGGTGTAGATGGAGATCAGTCTGAATCCTGTGAGAAGTGAGTTTAAACATCTACCTCAGTCCTGTACAGCAGGGAATGTAGAAATGAACTTCCCAAAACATTGTGGAACAGAAGAGGGGCACTTAAAAAGGATTTTCCAAGAAGTCTGTCTTCCTTTGCATTGATTTGTGAAGTCAATGTCTCCTTGCTCCTCGATGTGGTGGCCAAAAATAGTCTCTGTTTAGAGGTGGGGGAAGTTGATAGAAACAGTTAACATGTGCCCAAGCATTTTATCTGCCTGACTGTAAACATCTGTGGATATTAGCACCGTTTGTGTATATTTTTCCAATTACCATGGAAGTGAGCATTGCTGCAGTGTAAGCATTTTCATCCATTTGTCTTTTGAGTAAACCCAAGAAAAATAACCAACACCAGAACATTGAAAACATTGCAAAATCACTGTTACAGCTCATACAGATGTCCACTTTGACCTATTGTAATGCCATAAGTAGAATTCTCAGTATTTTTGCAGGCTTCATTTACCTAGTTTCATTATCTTTTAAACCAAATTATATTTCAGATGTGTTTTTTTTTTTGTTGGGTTGTTTG
>VYZP01060584.1:364-20274 GCA_013400635.1 Hypocryptadius cinnamomeus
TTCAAAGGAAAAAAAAAAAAGATTAAGCTGTCTGCTTTCAAACTGCTGTTTTGAGGTGTTGATAGTAAATAAAGTGTCTTATTTACTGCTGAAGAGCAAAAATGTCAAGTTCATAAAAGAACAAATGAAAACTTCAGGAAAATCAGTGTTGATTCTGAAAGAATTCTGATATAATTGAAGAGAATGCCATCATTTGTAGTGGAAGTCAGGGCCCTGAATCTCTGGAGAAAAAATACCAGCTTTGGGAACTTTAGCATTAAGCCACTCCTGTCCTTAGTTGTAATTGGAGCAACACTTTGCAGTAGGAGCAAGGAAAACTGGAGCACCTGGATGTGCTTTTCCCTGGGTGAATTTCTTCATTGTCACGTCTTGTGTTACATCCTAATAAATTATATCAGTAAGGCAAAATTTGGCATTTTCACACCAGAAGTTTGAAGGAGGCTTTGTCTGGTGGAAGATTTCCCTGGTGGCCAGGAGCAGGAACATGTCTCTGACACAGAGTAGTGCTCCAGGAAAAACCAGCTCTGCTTCCAGGCATGAAATTCATCTCCTGAAGGCTCTGGTCCTGTCCCCTTGGAGAGGGATAAACCTCACCCTGGCTCCAACCCTGGCAGGATCAGGATGGCAGCATCCCCTGGCACAGCTTCTGCCCCAGGGATCACCTGTGGGGGAGCCAGTCCAGGGAAAAAGAGGGCAAATCACTCACTGAGAACTGTGAAACTCAAAAAAAGTGAGATAGGGCTTGAGGGAAAAAGAACCTAGTGAGGTTTTGCAAAAAGTCTGTTAACTTCCTTCCTTGTGGTCGTGATTTCAGACACTGTATCTAGAAATCAATTAATTTCTTTATGAGCAGACTTTCAAACAGCACCACTTTTTTGTTTGTTTTTTTAGTGTTTTTTTAAAATATTGTGCTCTGAGGAGGCTGTTATTGAACAACAATGGGATCTGGGTTTAGTTTGGGTTTTTTCCTCTTGACAAATGCTTTTTGCCTTATTTTCAGTACCTGCTATTTTTACTGTACTAAGCTGGGAGAACACTGTACTTTGAACAAAGAGCTAAAGCACTTTTTTGTTTGTTTTTTCACATGCTAACCTCTGACTTTTTGGCCACGCTCACAATATGCTCACTTTATGCCTGTCAATTTAAATGAGTCTTGTTTTAATTTTTATACCAGATGAGTTCACATTGTGGTCTTCAAAAAGGCCAGGCAGAGAGTTTCCCAGAAACCCAGCACTTCCAAATAGCCTCTTCAAGTGGAATCACTTTCTGCAATTTAAATATTCAAGCCCTTTTATTTTAAAGTTAATATTGTTTATAGGAAGCAAATGCAAATAAGTGGTGAAAACCTTTTGGTATTAGGTCATTAAAAATCCATTCTTGACTTCCTGCCCACAACTACATCTTTTTTCAGACCTGTCACCCATTTCATTTAAGCACTTAGCTTTCTCCTAATGAATGAATTGGCATTTCATATTACCTTATTATCCTATAAAGCAAAATGCATACTCAATAACATTAACGGTAATTTCTCATAAAGACACATTATCGATCCGGGTGCTACCTGTAAGCATTGAAAATTGCAGCCTGCACACAGAGCTTTTCACATCTGGGCCTGAAGAATTAAAGAAAAATTAAATTTGACAGCAGTAAATTCACAGGCACAATCTAGACACCAATTTATATGCAAAATGAAATGCTTTATGAAAATTTCCTCTATTTTCTCACGGAGATTTGGGAAAAAGATTTCACTAGATGCTTCTTTCTCTAATATCCCTCTACTTAAATATTATACTGCAGTCACTGCAGACTCCCTTTGATGTATAAATAATCAAGTTAAATTATGTGCAGCAAGGAGACTAGTGCTCTGCCATTCTTATTTTACAAAGTAATATCTACCCTAGAGGGTCAAATTTCCCTGACAAATTCTTAATTACTATGTTGCAACAGAAGCAGAATCTATTTGTGCATAAATCCTGGGCATTCCCATGTGGTAAGTAACTAATATTACCAACCATTTCACTTGGCCTGTTCACTGAACTCCATAATTAGATAATACTTTTGATGATGGTACATTTGAAGTCTTAATCCATTTAATTTTTTATGAGATTTTTTTTATTTTAATAGGGATATGTTAGTGACCGCTGCCTATTTAAAAATCATTAAAATTCTGTCCACAGCAGTAATAAAGATTAAAGATTACTAATATGGCATTCATAACCTTTCTGGTTTTCTAGAAATCTGGGGCTTAAGGTAAATGTTAAAGGTCATTTAATATGTTAGTCAGTAATTATAATCCTGGGTAATAGGTTCCTTTTCTAATTATCCTGGTATAAAAGTTCTATTGTTTGGGTCTATTCTTCTGATTTTCTTATTTGGGTTTTTTAGGGAATGAGTAATCCTGGAATTAAGTTTCTGAACATTGATGAAAGCAGGTAATGCACAATGATTAACTGGATAAAAGCCACATGTTTGAATGCCGCATAATATCTTGCCTTGAAGTTACTTACAAAAGATGCAGCATCCCCTTCCAGGAGAAATAAAGCAGAAAGGTCACTGCAGAGATTAATACCTTTCTTTATTTTAATATCAAACATTGACAAATAAGATAAAGGCTCCATGAGCAAGCTCAGAAGAAAGTGAGAGTGGTTAAACATGAGGTGGGAGAGAATCCTGGAAAAGTCTGTGGGTTGTTTCAGAGGCAGGAAAAGGAAATGTCCTCCTTGAGGAATTTTTGGGAATTTTTTGGGAAAACCTCCAGGAATGAGTTTCATGGAATGCAGCACACTCTGTGTGCTCTCCTGGGATGCAGCTGGGATCTGCACCTCTTGCCCTGCCATGTAAAGGGGACTGCTAAGGCATGCTGAAGAAAATGTTCTTTCCCTTCTGCTCACAACAACAAAAAAAAAAAATCTATGTGACTGTCATAGAAACACCTGTTTTCCATGATGAGGATATTCTGCAATGCCCTTCTTCCCTTTTCTAGAAGGGTGCATAGTTATATGTATCCTTCTAGATGTAGATAATGAATTAACAAAACTTAGATACTAGGACCTGAATTCTGGAGTAAGCACTTAAAAACATATTTGAGTGCAAGGTATTTGATTTTCAATGCAATTTTAAGCTGCCTGTAAGTTAAATGTGCCCTAAAATGCTGTCTTAGATCACAGTGCTCTGCTGGATCAGCTTGGAACCTGCAAAGGGTCAAAAGGGATACAAATCCTCCTCCAAAACCCAGATTTCTGGGCACGCATCTTCCTGTGAGCTATGTGTCTCACACTACCGTAAATGCCATAATGCTCTAAATGCAGAAAGAAAAATATAATGGAAAACCAGGATAAGAGTAAGAAAATGTCTTTGGGAGGTGACCTACTCTTTGTAGTGTTTTTCAATTTTATCACAATACAAACACATAATAGCATTAAAAAAACTCCCAATGTCACAAACTCTTGTTTCAGCAGTAATTATATCTCACTAGCTGGCTTTGGGCAAGTCACTAAGGCCGTGCTTGAAGGGCATGTGCAGGTCATGATTTTTCCATGGTCAGTTTCTTGAACTGCAGATTTGTGCTGGAGCTGATGTTCTGTGCTTTTTAAAACCAAGCCCCCAACGTCTTAGCACAGGAATAGAAAAAAATGTTGTCAAACCCATGAAAAATCTAGTCCTGGTATCTCCATTTTAAAAGGATGACAGCGATATGATCTGTTGAGGTGGTATGAAGTTAAAACGGTCAATTTTTATAAGGCATTTCCCTTTACAACAGAAAGGCAACTGCTAGTACTCCAGTTGATAAAACCACTGAAAATCAGAGCTCAAATCTTTTTTCAGCAGTCCTTTATTCCTGAAGATTTAGAAATTCACAGCTTCTTGTACTTAGAGTTATTTTGAAGGAGCTAAAAAGCAGACTGATGAATATAATTTAACTATGATTGGTGAAATTTCAAGAATGCTAAATCAGAATTGTATATAAAACCTTGATTAAGAAATTAATCTCTTATAAGCATTCCCTTCATACTGAAGCCCAAGTACAAAATCTGAAGCTTTCTTGTAAAGAAGCAGTAGCTGACTTAATAAAAAAGTTCAACTTCCTGATTTTATCGGTAAATCCATGTGAGCAGCTTTCTTTCAGAGCTTTTTAAAAAAATACTAGAGTGAAGAGTTTGTTAAAGTTTTAATTCTTTTACACTTTCCTGCTTGTTTTTTTAATTTTATTTTTTTTGCTTTTTACCTAGCTACAGTTTCCCAATGAGCCTTTCATACCAAATACTACCCAGAATTCATTTAAAGGAAAATAAATGCAGCAAAATCTCTGTGTTGACACACTCATAATTTATCAATTCACCAACCTTCTGACAGATAAAACTCATGGGCAATTCTCATGGCTAATTCTGAACTGGAGAGCACTCAGATGCCAAATTAACAAACTCAGGTGAAATTAGTAATGGTTATGAATATTCACAGGAATGTTTGGATCAGTTTCTACCTAAAGAGGCTATTATTAAATGTTAGCTCTTTAGGGCGCATGTCTGTCCAGGAACAGAGCACTGGAAAAGGAAGATGTGCATATTGTGCATCCCCAGATGTGGTTTCAGTCACTGCAGTGACAGCCAGAGGCTGCTTGTCCCCAGGAGGTGCAGGGCACAGCAGGGGCAGGCAGTCTGAGCCACCTCAGGGCCACCCAGGCCTCTCCAGCCCTTCTCAGATGTTGGAGCAGCTTCAAGACTTCACCTAATCCATATTTAGCTAAGATATTTTGCCTTCTCTTGAGTCAGGATGCTCTGCCATTCTCCTGCCTACATCACACCTCCCATTCTAGTCACCAAATGTAACTGGACCTGCTTTGCCTGTCCCAGCTGTGTTCTGTGCAGAGAGAACCCTTGTGGATCAAACACACCTTGCACAGCCACAGCTGCTTAAGGCCTGATGCAAAATGCCTCTGCAAAGCATAAAGAAAAGAGAGATTAAGCTTATGGGATATTTATTTTTACTGTCTTGATCTTTAGTATGCATCTTCAGAGAGTTTTCCTAAAATATTTTCCATTATTCTGCAACATGAGTGGAAAGGGTAGATAGAAATTTTATATTTTTCAGTCATCTGCCACTTAATAGAGATGGGAAGAAGAGATGGTTTTCATGGGGCTGGGGAGGAAAGACCCACAGTGAACAATGATTGAATGCAGTGAAAACCTGAATTCACAGCACCTTCTTCCCACCTCTAGCAGCGGGTGCAGCCACGCTGCAGGTGAGCGTTCATGGTAATTCCATCAGCCAAAAAGTCAAACTGCTCAAAGTCTGTGCGTGGCTTTTAGGTGAGGCACAAGTCACTGAACTTCATGATGCCTCTTTGCATATTAATCTGAGTGCTGTTCCAGCCATCAGCACACCCAAGGAAAAGTAAATTTAACCATAGAAAAGAGCTAACTTGATTGCACACAGTAACATCCTTAGTAAAGCCATGAGGTTTGCATTTGGAGTCTGGGCCAGTAAATTTTCGAAACACCTTTGCTCATTTGGTATGATTTAGGTTGATAGCATCCAAGTGTATGATGTTTGTTATTTCTAAGTTTAGGGCTGTAAATGAGCAGCTGATAGAAAGTTCTGGAAACTCAGAAAAGATACAATGAAGCTAATTATTTTATATTGTTGCTAATTATTTTATATAGTTTATTTTCAAAGTTTTGAATTCTTGGTGCAGAATGGAAGAAAGAATAACACATGGAATGTTTTAAGCTATTCTTTAGTGTAAAACCTATTTAACCTTACATTTGTTTTACATCTATGTATACCTTTTTCATGTTTTTCATTGAAAAATGAAGAAAATATTCTCTCTCTAATGCATATGACCTACTGCTACTCCTATATATGTGTCTAGAGAGTCTTGAGGTTGGTCTTAAAGATCTGAGGGCTAGTTCAACAGCACGGAGCAACACAATCAGAACTAGCAAAATATCTTACCTTAAGTCACAGATTATTGCTTGAAAAAATAATACAGCAGAAAGAAACAGATTCAAGTGCCCTGTAGCCATCTCAGAAACAGCAGAAGGTACACATTTTCTGTGAAAAATTCACAGAGACATATGCAGGTTGGTCTGTTTTCAATCTGAGGCATTGAAATCTGAATTCAGATTTAACACAATTTTAATAAACAAAATGCCTTAATATAATATTCCTGATTTAAATGTTGGATTAACCAGAGAGGGGTAAAAAAAATCACAACATTTAATTAAGTGTCCATTTTTTCTACTTAAATTCCAAAATTGAAAAATAAAAATGATTCTCAGGTTTATTTTTAGTAAGTTAATGTTTGCCTTTTCTCCTTCTCTCTTATAAAATTCCCCTTCAAGCAACTCCTTACCTCTCAATCATCTTAACAGGCTAAATTCTGAAACTAATTGCTGTAGCTGCATTTGGAAGGAGGAGAGCAGAGTGACACCTACCAGACACAAAAACCTCCTGCTGATGCCTTATAGGCTGGTGTGGACAGGCAAGGCTGGCCCCAGCAAAAATAACTGTTTGAACTTCCCTGAGAAATGCAGAATTATGTTCCTTTAGTGATTGCTTCACCTGTTGTCTGCTTCATGAGCCATCCTGGGCTGTGAGAACCTTTTCCTTTGTGGTTTTGAGGCAACAGCTGAAGGAATAATGCACGTTATTCCTGAGTTCTGGAAAAGTGGGGGGCCCTAGCAGAGGGCTGGGATTAGGGACTTGCTGCTGAAAGGTGTGGGTGTACAGAAAGTGGTGTCTTAAATGTCAGCAGGGTTTTGTGACTTGTAACAGCTCTGGTAAGAGAGGAGCACAGTGGCCACTGAGGTACAGGTGGGAATCACAGTGAGAAATGCAAGACTGGTTACATGCAGATGTCCCAGAGAAAAAAAGGAAGAGACTCAGAGAGGCATAGGATGGATTCACTGGAGTATAGGTAATGAAGAATAATAAAAAAATATATACTAGTAGAATTTCTGTTAGATAACTAAGTAAACTGATTTTTGTAACTCAATAGTCAAGGGTGAGCTTGTGCTATTCTGCTAAAGTGCTATTTTGCCTACATTAGAAAAGACAAAAATCTGCATTTCCATGGTTTTCCACCTCTAATGGAATGCAAATAGCAGGATTGCAAATAGTAGGCATCACTATTTTACCACTGTAATCACCTCTGTGTTTCTGCTTTTTTGGTATTTAAAGACCAACAGAACTTGATCTCTTTATATAGATCCAAGTGGGTTTTGCCTACAGAGGTTACTCAGCTTCTGAATAAGCAGGACAATTGTGACCAGGCTCTTTTTTCCCTTCCTTTGCATCACAGCAGTTAAAAATCACCTTTCAGACACCTCCTTATTCCCCAGGCTATAAAATAATATGAGGTGGCAGAGGGGAGATTATTCAATTCAAATGAAAAAAAAAGGAAGAGAACAGAAGAGAAAGCCACAGTTTGGAGGTTAGTGTTCTCACCTGTGCAGAGTGAATTCTTAAACTCCATCCAGTTTTTTGCTCTTCTGATTGCAAATTTCACAGTAGGACACAGCCTCTGATGGCCCTGCCATATCACCTAATGCAGTGCTTTGCTGTTGGCTGGAGGGAGTGATGTTTGGGAGCTCTGGAGGTTCCAGCAGTAAGAAAAAACAAGCACTTCATTGGTGGCAGTGTGGCTGTGGACAGAGCTTGCCTGGAGCTCAGGTACCTAGGCACTTCTCAGGACAGATGTTAATGACATTAAGGGCCTTGTCTTCACTCTGCTAGTCCCCTGATTCTTGTTTATCCTCGTGAGGGTGGAGGTCACAGGTGCAAGGACTGAAACCTGAAATCTCTACTTTTAAAGATGTCTTCACTACAGCCCCTGGGTATCTCATTGGGTCATTGCCTCTCTGACAAGTTGTTTTTTTTCAAGTAATTTTCTTGTCTGTAAAATTGCAATGGAGCACCATAAAAATTATTTCAGTGCTATAAACCCCTTCTGGAATTGTATAGTGATAAGTATTATTTGTATGCAAGGACCTGAAAAGGGGCCTGTTTGGTATAATCTAGGGCTACTCTATTGTGTTTGTTTTGTTTGTGTATCTGGATCATAGCAATAAATGCAGCTTAGAGAGCAAACATTTGACAGCATATTTTGATGCTTAAAAACCCCACAGGTGTCTAGGTGTATGCAGATGTGAAGGAATTAATGAACTTTTTAAACAACAGGGAAACCTTTCTGTTCAGAAGAACTGGCATCCATATATTATAATTTTTTATACATGCATATTGCCACATTCTCTTTCAGCTAACCTTTGTGGGAGAGAAACTTCTGCTGATGTCAAAGGAGCTGGAGGACATTAGCAGCTGAGGCTGGTGGGTTTGTCTCCCCAGCACCAGGCTGGCTTCCCTCACTACTGCCAGTGACCTTGCAAACAGCTCCTACAAAGGTCGGAATGGATTCATTGATCAGCCAGGCCAAGCATATGACAGTCTGTGCCTTAATTGAATCCCAAAAGGGGGCAGACTGGGTTTTTATTACAGAGGCCAGACGATAGCACTCATTAAAAGCTCCACAGACTGTGTGGTTTACTAATTAGTTTATTATACAGACACCTTGACGATGGGCAAAGTTGTCATTTTGCCCTTTATCGCACAGGGGATGTTGTTAAAAGTTTAATCAGCTAACACTGACCAACTTAGCTTGGCAGGCTGTGGACAGTCATTACCGAGGTCACCCCTGCTGTAGCAATTCTGACAGGGTCACAGCATGAATCTCCAATAAAAAGCACGTTACATAAGGTAAGAGTGCACCTGAAAGGGAACCAGGAAAAGAGATGTGCTCAGTGGGGAGTGGGAAACAGATGGACTGTTAGGACAAGCGAAGCCTGTTACGGTTTCTCTTTGCTTACATTGTTTAACATATGCTTTTTGGAAATATGGGGAGCTCTGAGCTATTGCTGTGATATGTTCATTAGAAGAGAAGATGGCCTGAACCAAAGTGGTGTGTGAACAGGCACTAAGTGGCCCTGCTCTTGCAAAAGCAGAGATGATTTTGCCAGATAAGCAAAGCCTAACAACCAGGTAATGTGCAGATCCAGAGTGATAAGAGAACTCACTCTGGGAAAACTGAAGATCCAGACAGCACAGGTTTCCAGGCAATGCTGCTTTTCTTTTCATTCCAGATTCTTCTTTCCTTCCAGAAGAGACTGATGGCAGACCTCATTGCTGTCTACAGCTTCCTCAGAGGGGCAGGCACTGAACCCTTCACTCGTGACCAGTGACAAGACTTCAGCAAACAGCACGAAGCTGAGTCAGGGGAGGTTTAGGCTGGATATCAGGAAAAGGTTCTTCAGCCAGAGGGTGCTTGGGTACTGGAACAGGCTCCCCAGGGAAGTGGTCACGGCCAGATTTGTGACCAGATTCTTGGTCACAAGAATCTGGCAAGAGTTGGCGCAAGCCTGACAGAGGGCAAGATTGTTGTGTTATTCTCAGGGTGTTCTGTGCATGCCCAGGAGCTGGGCTTTGATGATCTTTGTGAGTCCCTTCCAATTCAGGAGATTCTATGATTCTGCATTCTGGGTAGTTTTGTAATGTACCTTTAGTATCTTTATTCCTTGCAGGTTTGGGAATGTGCTACAGCTCAGAAAAATTTTTCATAAGGTTACCTTTACTTAGTTTTACTACAGTGACATCTGGAAGTCCCAGCAGTGTTCAGGGCCCATTAATACCCAGTCTTACAAAAAGAAATACCCTCTACCAGCTCTGTATCAGAACATAGAATGTAATTAGATGTGTCAGAAAAAGGATGGTGTAAAAAAATTGAGGAAAAATTATAAAGGTTCTCTTCAGACTCCATTTGACTGAAACATACTACAACTTGATATTTTTTTCTTAGGAACTTAGCTAAAAGTAAAAATAGCTTGATCTGCCTGTCAATCACACCTATGAGGAAACTTCAGTCAAATCAGACTGGATAGGGGTCTTAGTTCCTTCAGGTCTTCTGGTAGTTGGTATTTTCTACAAATGGTGGTAGAAGTGAAAGATTTTAAATTATTCCCTTGGGGGAAAACCAGGGAACACAGCAGTCATCCCTGCTCTTTCATCTCAGCTGGCTGGCAAATCAGTCAGGGAGCCCAATGTACCAGATCAGCCATGGCACTTGCTGTCTCCTGTTGAACCACGAAGAAACTCAGGTAGGGGACACAGAGTGGATGGAGGTTCTGTGGTAGAACACACAAAGAAGGGCTTATCTGAGGGCAGGATGGGGAAACATCATCATCTCATTGGGAAGAACTGGGGAAGTTGGAATTACATGGACAAATAAGTTTAGAGCTGATCCTTAAGAGTGGGGTGGAAAGAAAGAAGAATTTGTAGAAATTGGTATCTGTAGAGGATGTGGGGCAAAATTCCAAATAAAATGAGATTTTGTTAATTTCTGTATAAATAATGGAACAAATAATTTCTTTGGGTGTAGAACAGTGTGACATGAAAAGAAAATAATTTTCCAGTCCTGAAGAGGATCTCGACAGAAGCAAAGTAGCTGTGATCCCACTCAGAATCTCCTGAGACTGAGTTTCAGTTTGCAGCGACAGTATTTCCAACAGGATTAGAAATGGCCTCAGGCTGTGCCAGGAAAGGTTCAGTTGGACATCAGGAAGATTTTCTTCACTGAAAGAGTTGCCAGGCATTGGATTTCTCATTTCAAACATTATTCACAATCAGCAGCTGCAATTCCAGTGTTTCAGTTCCAAAACCAGAAAAAAATGTATTAGATATATGGAATTTGTTATCTTCTGGGAGCTGGGGGAGTATATGAGAAATATTGAATTCGGTTTACTCATATTTTTGATTTTTTTATTTGGACCTAGACATCAGCTGAAATCGCAGCTCTGGAGAACGAAGTGGAGGATTTGGTCATTGACTGCTACAGAAACTTTCACATGGAATATCACTGCATATTTCTGAGACATGTTTCTTCCAGCCATAGTCCATTGAGAATTGCACCACACATGGAATGAAGGTGGAAAGGTAGGAAGCCTGGTTTCACTTTGACTTTTTTTTCTGCTACAAATGTCCAGAGCATCCAGTTTGATACTCTGTCACCATGGATGGCATGAATAGGAGAGCCCAAGTCAGTTGTGCTCTATCCAGCATCACTGAAAGACTGTACCAGTCTCATGTAACACAAAATGTGATCTTGAAACAAACCACAGGAGTAAACTATGGTCCTGTTCGCCCTATGCCCAGGGCAAGAGTTTTGTCAGACCACTTGGTTGCTTTTTCCAGCCCAGAGATTTTGGTTCCTCTGCCAAGAAAACAAGGCCTAATGTAGGGGAATTCACACACCTGAAAATCTCATGCTGTTCTGGAGCTGAGACCTGGAGACGGGCCCAGAAGGCTGATTTCAGCATCACATTCCCAAATAAATACATACAGGCAGGTAAAGTGCAACCTGGTGTGCCTCAGTGCATGCTATTCATTTTCATTTGAACATTAGCATAAGGTGCAGTGGCAGCAGATTTGTATCTGTCATCAGATGGAGTAAAGATCAATGAGTGTGTGCTTACAGCATGTCCTGTGGTGGGGTGTGCAGTGAGGGGACCACAAGAGGAGCCAGCTCTGTGACAAAACAACAGATGCACCCCTCAATGCTGAGTGCAGGAAGAGAAAAAGAACGTCGGTCAGACCCCCAGCTTGCTTCCCCCAGCAGAGTGCCCTTACCCTCAGTTTTTACAAGCTGAGTGGGGCCTGTGCCTCTGTTCAGAACAGGAATCCATTCCCATTTCTCACTCAGGAATCTGGCTGGAATATATTGCAGCACCGGGGCGAGGAGCGGGTCATGTACAATGGAGGTACCATTGCTAGTTAACATGTCTTGGTAGTCACCCCAGGAGTCTTCTCACAGTGACAGATTGCTCTGTTACAACTGCACAGGCAAATGCTCCATCATTAACTCACTTTAAAAAAAAGCTGCCTTAACTGTGAAACTAAAAGACTCCAACTTTCCCTTTTGCTGTAGCTCCCTCAGGCAATGAAGGAATTTGCGATGTGTGTCAATGAGACATTTGAAATCTCACACATTTAAATTGTCCCGACTTCAACAGCATTTTAAATACACTGAAACCAGCAGCATTTCTAAATTCAAACACTTACCAGTTTCCTTCCCACTAGCTTGCTCCTATGAGCCTCAAAGGCAGTAGAAAATGTTATTATGCGAACAAAGCGTCTCTCTGTAACTGAATTAAATATAAATCCATTAAAAAGAGAGAGATAATATAATAATTAATACTTTGTACTACTATATTACCTTTCTCTTGCAGTGTAAAGGTATTAATTCAGCCTTAGCTCACCGTTTCTTTTCCCATTTTATAAATAGAAAAATTGAGCCACAAAGGGGAAAAGTGATACAACTGAAGGCACAAGGCAAATCAGCATCAGGGCAGGCATAAAATCCTGGAAATCTGGTTGTCAGTGCCACCTCCACCATTCCAGCACCAACCTTCCTGCAAGGCACAATAGACAAATGGTACCACCAGCAGGATTATCTGAAGGTGAAAATCAACTGTGGATCCTTAGTCCCCACATTTCAGCCTCAGAGGAGGCTCAGTGGAGGGAAAACTCTAAGCATAAATCCAGTGGTGCGCAAATTCCGGTGACTTCCCGGCGCCATGTGTGGTATTTCTGTGTCTACATCAAGGAAATCCCATAATCCTATCCTCCAGTCTTTCACCATGGACTGGGTGAGGAGCCCCCATTAAGTTCAGCAGTGTGAGACTGCAATTAAAGAGCGATTAAGAGTGGCACAATGCAGCCCACCGGAGGGATGAGCTGTGTTCTGCCTAACGCGATCAGCAAACAAACTCTTTTGAAGAGCTTAGACAGAGTGCGTTAGGAAGAGCACCCAGCACCAGGAATTACCACTCTGCCCTCACACAGACATAAATCCTGGAGATGGATAGACCTGTTTATCCTCCAGAGGGATTTTACATGGCCCTAGCAGGCTGCCCACCATGCAAAATCAGGCCTTTAATGATTGCTTGTGAAGACTCGGAGTGACAAAGCTTTTCATTAATCGTCCGTTCCTCATCGGTCTCTTAATAGATCTATAAATGAATAAATACCCCAAGGAAATTGCTACTTTAAAAAAGGAAAAAAATTGGGTACCACTTTGAATATTGACAGACACAAGAGTTGCCTTTTAACTCTGGAGTCATTCAACTTTTGTTGGAGTGTTACATAAAAGCTTTTAATTTACCGAGTACCTTTTTGTGAGTCGAGGGGATCATTTGTGACTAATGAAGAGCAAAGAACATTTTAATAATAGTGACAACTGGCTTTGATATTAATATTGTCTCAAAAAAATTCTCTTTTGAAGTCTCTGAGATTAGGAAAACCCTTTATATTTTATCCAACCGTGCTAAAAAAATTGCCTTGCCTACATAATGCTCTCTCCAAAGCAAAAGAAATTTTCCCCCATTTAGTTCCCCACGCTATCCTATGGATATTTTTATATGCATTTTTTTCTCACTTGTCATTTTCCTTTGCACCAACACTTCTAATTTTTTTATTAGTTTTCAGAAATCATATTTAAATGTAAACCCAAGTGTAATGCTCTATTTCTTATGAGAACTTGAACGCATTTCATATCCTTAGAAATGGAAGCCTTTTTGCATGTCATAAATATTTCTTGATACTTTTTTAGGGAGGAAGTAGGATGGTAGGGGTGCTAAATGGAAGCCTTCTTCAGGAAAGCATCAGTTTTGTAGAAATTATGACAACAGAAGAGAAGGAAAGCATTAATCTATTTCAGTTTTAGGGGCGTTGTTCTATGAACAACGCTATATAGATGTTACTTGTGTATGATAGACCCTTAGAGCATGACATTTATTCAGGTGGACGTGGAGTTGACCAAAGCTAAGGGTAGGGTAGTTCAGTTTTGTTTATGAGTTCTACATCTTTACAAACTTTATTAGATCTCACAGTCTTGTTAAAGTCATAGTGAAACAAATGTTTCTGAAGTGATAGACACATCAATCTGTGGTCCCAATAAAGGGGATCTGTTACAAATTACTAACGTGAAAAAAGTATCCTTAGCAAGTGTTGAAAACAGTAGAACAAACACAGTTCCTCTCCGGTCTAACTTCAGTCCTCGCTTAGTCTTTAATTTCTGAAATGAAACCCTACTCAATTTTCCAATAGTTTTCAGAAAAGGTTACAAGTTAAAGCAATACACTTGCCTCAGACTCGTGTTGAACCAGGACTGCATATGATGTATTGCAAGCCATGAATCATTTGAAGCATAAACCAGAAAAAAATTCCTTTTCTTCTTTTTTTTTCCCCCTACTGCCCATGATGTATTCCCTCCAGCTCTTCCTTAATTAGGAAGTTAAGCCCAGTCATTCGTCTCCAGTTGCTTCCTCGAAGCAGAAGCAGCAGTAGGGACATTAGCATAGGCTGAGCTCCAGACATTTTGCAATGTGCTCTAACCCTGTTGAGGAGATTGCCATCAGTCCCAAAAAACAAAAAACAACAGACAACCTAGCAGTCTAATCAAGATGCAAGCTCAAAACAAAACAAATCTGCAATCTTATGTCGATTTAAGAAGAAATCATCCTTGATACGTCCTTGATATGTTAACTACGGCCCAGATTTGTTATACCCAGGGAGGAACAGAAGGAGGTGAATGTTTCAGGCATTTCTGACCAGATCCAAGTCCAGTTTCCAATTTTTAGTTAGAGGAGAGGCCACAAGCTTTACCCCACCTTCCGAAACGCCAGGCACGTGACAAATACGTGCAATTTTGACAGAGAGAGAAGTTTGCTAGAGCACAGGCCTACAGCTAATGCTTATGGACAGGTTTCCAACAAAGGGATGGCAGGCCTGGGTTGCTGACCCAGCCTTCCCTGTGTGTGCAGGGATGCTGTTGCCAGAGTAAAGACAACCGGGGAGGTTACGAGGGGCCACGGAGCCCCTGTGATCTGCAGGAGCCGGAGCACCCGCAGAGATTTCATTCGCTTCTCAAAGCGGGAGGAAGAAAGGGCCTCGGCCAGAGCGCACTCAGATGAAGGAACCTTTTCTGGGAGTTTCTACAGTGCTTCCTTGGCCATGGCTGTGTGGTTACCAGAGCTGGGTGACTGTATAATAAGGCTCACCAGCTCTCTGATGGAAACTTTAGTGAAGGAGAAAGTTACTGATGAAAGCAAAGGGGATTTTGTGTGTGTGGCTCGAGGTTTCATCTGGATTTCAATGCCTGTAAAATAAGGGACAACAGGGGAGCAGGCCACCAACCTTAACTCCCTGTGCTCGCCTCCTGAAAGTGAAGGAAGAGCATCAAAGGGAAAGAGAGTGACAGACTCTCTAACTGAAAGGCATTCTTTATTCTTGCTTTAGGTCACAGCCATGGCTGGCATCACAGAGCAAACTCTGTCTAATTTAACATTTATGAACTCCTCGTTTCCAGGGTGCAGTCTTAAGTGGGACAGGAAACTTAGAGTGATAATGTAAAGTTACAGTTGTGGTTATTTGGTTTTTACCTTTGGCAATTTTAACATTTTTCAGGTGTCAGATGACTATTATGGATCCTTTCCCTCCTGTTCCTTAATCTCTCTTCTCTGCTCGTCAAGCTGAAAAAGTCCTTCCACGTTACCAGGTTTACCCCAACATTTTTACCTGCCTCCTTCTTTTGTTCATAAGGTACACTAAAAAATTGCAATATTCACATGAATGTAGAGGTACTATCAACAAAGTGTGTATAAATCGCTCCCACCAAACAAAAAGGGGAACCTTTTTATTCTGCATCATGTTAAATTCACGTTTGCATAGGAATCAACAGATGAGAAAGTGAAAAAAGAAATGCAAATAAAATATTTATTATAATCAGTTGGGAACAACATGGCACAGAACTATAATTACTGCATTTTCTGTTCAATGAAAAAAGTACAAGGGAGCTTTTTCCCAAGGTTTTAATGATTTTACAGATGTTGAAATCTGTTTTTGAAATAGCTTTCAAACGATTTCATCTTCCTGCTAATTTGATATTTCAATTGCTCAGTATGCAATTTAATAGAAATATATTTAGATAGGTGTGTGCCCATACAGTATAGGAAAAATATTAAACTAAACCCCACATCTTTGGTGACATTGTTAGGATATGTTTTGGATAGATTCTGCTGATTTTGATTCTGCCCATGAGAATCCCTCATTAGTTCCCTTATTAGCCACTGGATTACATAAAAAATTATTAATCTGGTGTTGAATTCCCAAGGGTTTTTTCCTCCATTCTTCACTTAAAAGGAAAAAAAGTTCAGTTCTCCACCACAAAGAAATAAGATTCATATAGGCAAAGAATAAATTAGAGATTAGTTTGAAAAATATGAACTTTTTCTATTATTTCTGGATGTGCTGAAATAATCTAGAACAGGTGAATAGGAAAATGAGAGAATGATTGGAAATCTAGAATACAGGAAATGGGGGAATGTAGTATCTGATTTTTAAACAGGGGAGAATTGCAGATAAAGAAATTCTAGGCCAAATAGATAAGGAGCAATGCTCAACTCACCTGTAAGCAAAGGATGTAAAAGTGATAAGTAACAACTGACAGATACATCAGACCAAGCTGTCAAACCAATCACTTTTCCTTCAATGGCAGGGTAACAGTATTCATAGAATGAAGTAGTTGTGAGTCACCATCTGATTCTGACATGATTTGAAAGGTGTTACCATAAATAAAGCAAGAAAATGCAAAATGGGTAAGTGTTGTACGCACATCCAGTTAGAAAAGTGAATTAAAAGGAAATACAAGCTAAAAAGGAAATAAAAAAGGAAATAAAAGGAAATAAAACAGTTCTAAATGGGTTTCTGTTACACTGGAGCAATGCAGAAAAGGAGTCATACTTTGACCTCTCCTGGGTTTGGTATTATTCCCCATTTTTAGTAATGAAGGGTGGAATTGAGCATGTTTATTAATTTTTGTGGATTACATCCGATTGGGACAAATCTCAAGCACCCTTAAGATTAGAATTCAAGAACTGGTTAAATAATGAACAGGCCAAGCAGCTGTGCTTAATTTTATTCTCTCTGACCAAGTTATGACTTCTGCACAAATATAAGATGAGGGAGGATGCAGTAGATTTGCCAGAAATTATTTTGGGATTATAAGGGAAAATAATCTGTACAAAAATTAATCATTTTAACCACTCATACCACTATGTATAAAAAGAAGTGTCACATATAAATCCCAGCAAGTAATATTTTCAATTTTCTGGTAAAGCCCTCAACTCTGATCTCCTGTTCAAGTTACTACATTTTAAGAGAGATGTGAAGAAAGCA
The DNA here is from genome assembly GCA_013400635.1 of Hypocryptadius cinnamomeus. Taxonomy (NCBI): domain Eukaryota; kingdom Metazoa; phylum Chordata; class Aves; order Passeriformes; family Zosteropidae; genus Hypocryptadius; species Hypocryptadius cinnamomeus. The sequence continues at coordinate 17,645 of VYZP01060584.1, forward strand.
GGAGTAGTCCACAGGAGGATGACAAATATGATCAAAGACATATAGAAAAATGTCTTACAAGCAAATTTGAGAGGACTGGACTTGTGTAGTCTGAACATCAGAAAACTGAGGGGAGATGTAATAGCAGTTTTCAAATTAGTTGATTCCTGTGATGTGAATGGCAGTAAGTGAACTTTTATTTACAGTGAAAACAGAAAGGGGAGGATGCTGTGGGTTGTTATATGGAATATCAGAGTCCCTTTCTGTCTGATTTTCCATCTCAGAAGAGGGAAAGAATTTCCTCCCCCTTTTTACCTCTGTCTTTTTAAATTAAAATTATTCCGTAGATTTAAGTCCCTGAGCCTAAATCGGTATTTAGGCAAATGTTAAATGTAAGACTTTATTTTAAAAAGGCAGTCTGGTCTCTGTTCATTAGAGATTTAAGCATATGGCTAAGTTTAAGCCATTCAAATACTTTAACTATGCAAGTGATTGAAGTTGGATGCTGTTTGTTACATGTATCTGAAACTAATCTGAGTTTAGACTAATATATGTGTACTTTGCCAACTTACTTCCTCTATTACTTAGAAATTTATACATATTCAAATTGAAATTTGATGCTGATGAGCCAAGGTCTAAAATTTATGAACATATATGTTACAGGCCTTTGTTTCTTTCCCTCTTTCCCTTGCTGGCTGGGGGTCTATACATCAAGAATTTGTGTTCTGACCTTATAGCTTGAAAGGTATTGAGTGCTTTAGCCTCCAATATTGAAATCATTGGATGTCTGCTGCTGACTCAGATGGAAGCAAGGTTAAGCCTGTAAATAGTAACATTATTGAAAATCACTTTTTAAACTGCAATTTCCCAACACCCAGGCTGGTTTTATCCAACCTCTCCCCTAAAATCCTGAGCGAGGGATTGTACACCTGCGCAGCCATTAACAGGGGGTTGGAAAAGCAGCCAGCCTGGTTTGCCCACGTTTGGGGAGGACACTCCTGAGCATGTAGCCATTAAAATAGTAATTTCTCTATTACTCTGCAGTCCAGGAAGGCATTGCAGACCTTCATTTACACTGCACACCTGCAGGTTGTCACAGCTGCTGGGTTTTCTGTGAAAAACCCCACAGGTACGTCCCTGTTGTTAATCCATTCCTCCCTCAGTGAGGGGGAGGTGTAAAAGGATTGCTGCATTGCAAGCAGTAGGAAATGTGTGGAGTGTCTGATCCTACAGAACTACAGACAGGCTGATGGCCAAAAGGTGAAATCCGACCATAGACCACGAGGAGTTAAACTGTGCAAGTGGGGTGCATAAAGTTGTACTTAGCTCCATAAATCCCTTTTGCTAGTCAATCCCAAAGAGAACTGAGGAGAAATTTCTTGGAAGCCACTTATAGTTAACACTTCTAATGGATAATTTTTTTAATCTTTAGCTTTGTAAAACCTAATTCTAAATTACTACTTTTACTAAATTACAAGTGTGGGCTAAAATCTCACTCTCTATTTTGAGGTAAAAGAGAATTTTTCTATTAAAAAAATATGTAAAAAATAATATAATATTGCCTTCTTACTTATTTGTTTTTATTTTATTTTATTTTATTTTTATGTAAGTGTCTTTCTAATGTTAATTCAAAATATTTTTGTTCTTTTTCCAGCTGAGGACTGTTTTTTAAACACAGCAAAAGCACACTGTGATGCTGTCAAACTGATACAACATGGAACCTGTCCATGGCATAAAAGCACAGTATGTATTAATCAACTAGTAGAAATTGTTGCTCTCTGCCATTTAAGGAAAATCAGCTTTGCTGCTGCAAATAAATACAGTGATGAAAAATTGTCAGATCCTGATGTGATATGGCTCAACCTTGCTTCAGCTATTTCACAAGAGTAACCACTATGGGAAACTGCTTTTAAGAAGCTCTGGTCTGCACTGCTCGATGTAATGTTCTACAAAGACTCATGCTATGCATATAAAACCACTTGAGATAAACCCAACAAGTAGGAAAAAATCTCTCTCAGACCCCATAGGTGTCAGAATAAATTGTGCAGTGTAAAATCCTGGCTCTTGGGTTCCACCTGCCTGCAGTTGCCCAGCCCAAATTACTACCTTGAAGTGTTGCCTTTAAGCACTTTTGGGAGCAGTAGGAAACATTTTGGTGGCGTGTTTTGGAGAATCAAAGGTTGGAATGAACACCTCAGGATGATGTCTGAGGATCTACAGTGAGTTCACCAGTCCTTCCTCTGCTCACCACTGTCACACATCCATGGACTTCACAGGCTCAGCTTAAACACTGCTTTTCACACAGAACAGCATCATAGAATAATCATAATAAGGGCTTTTGAAGAAACTATTTGCAAACAGGTCTGCCCGACTTTTATTTTGGTCTTCTCTTTATTGTGCTGAATTTTCCTCGCTGGAGCAGGTGGTTCTGTTGGGAAAGAATGTGAGTTTTATTTTTGCTTTTGTTTTCATTCATTCTCTTTAAAGAAATTCCTGTTAATTGGACTTTTTTCCCCTTTCTCTTATCTGATAAAACAGATGATGTCTGGAACTGAACATCAGTAAATTCAAACATAGTTATGAATAACTGGTGGTAGCATTGCACAGTGGTTTCCCAAGGTATTGCATAATGGAAACAAACAAGATCCTGC
>VYZP01060586.1:0-10696 GCA_013400635.1 Hypocryptadius cinnamomeus
TTGAAGAAGAATTCCTTGCATAATACAAATGTGTGTCTGTAGAACCATAAAAAGACTTTTTCCCTAACAGACAGCAAGACCAAAACTGTCTCCGGTGGCTCAGAGAACAAATGCCAGATACAAATTCAATTAACATATCTTAAACGTACTCATTTATGCAGAATAGTTGTAATTTATAAATTAAAATAATTAAATGGATAAAGTTCTGTCATTTCTGTAATATTTCAAAGCGTAGGGTAAAACTTGAGCTTATACACTAATTGTCTCTCTCCAAATTTCACTATTTATTCTCCTCAGGCAAAACATAAAAGAGGTAAGAGATTTTTATGAAATTTTACCAAAAGTATATTGAGTTCTAGAAAAAGAATTGAAAAATTATGTTACTGTAATCTCTCATTTCAGTTCTGTACCTGGTGCTGCACTGTAGTGACACAGTTGTTTCTCTATGCCTTTGTGCTAAATTTTGATACACAGATTTACTATAAGTGAAATCCACTATACGTATTTCTACTCTTAAGTTCATCTTTTTTAGTGTGTTAAAATCTCACTGTAACTTGCCCAAAAAAAAAGGATGTTATTTCTCTTTAAATTAGCATGAAGCATAAAGTGCTTGAATCATTTGTCCTGATGTGTGGGGTTTGATTTTGTTGGGTTTTTTTCTTTAATGACATGAAGTCCCTCTGTAATGTCTCAAATCAGCATTCAAATGCCTTGGCACATCAATTTACAAATATACAGACAAATCCCCAACAGCGCCACATGTGTGGTATCTGCTAGCTGTTGAATTATTCTGACTAAAAGTTGGAATATATTTTTCAATCTGTGTCCATCATTTCAATTAAGCATGTGGATGGAACAATCTGAGTGAGTAAATGCACTGTTTTGAAGGAATGTATTGTGCTTAATGTGGTAGATGTTCAAGAAGGCATAAAGCAATATTCAGAGAATTGTTTTTTTCTTCAAGATTACCAAAATGTTCATGAGAAATACATGAATATCTCTATAAATAAATGCTCTGGAAGTTCCTAGAACTACAGAATATCTTGAGTTGGAAGACATCTACAAGAATCATCAAAGTCCAATTCCTGGCCCTGCACAGAACACTCCAAGAATTCCACCATGTCCTTGGGACAGTTGTCCAAACACTTCCTGAGCTCTGTCAGGCTGGTGCTGTAACCGCTGCCCTGGGGAGCCTGTTCCAGTGCTCAGCCATGCTCTGGGTGAAGAAGCTTTTTCTAATATCCAACATTAACCTCCCCTGACAGCTCCCAATGTTCCCTCAGGTCACAGACAGCAGAGATTGGTGCACACCCAAAGTGAGCTACAAACAAATTCAAGACATAAAAAATAAAAGAATTTTAATAAATGTGTTGGGGCTATTTAAATAAAAACACTAGAATGATTGTGCAATACCATATTTAGATTAACATAGTCTCATAAAAAATAGGAATCCTACTTGATTATGATTTTTCTGAATTGTACTAAATTCTCCCACAATTAAACCAAAAAAGCAATGCATTGTCAATATTCCAAGATGCTGCTGATTTTTTTTTTTCTTAATCTTAAGTTTAGATGAAAAGTCTGGGCTTTTATCTCCTCCACCCTAGGTCTATAAAGTGGTAATTTTAAAAAAATCCTGATGTTACAGAAAATTCATAATCTGATATTCTCACTCACACAAATTTGGGATTTGCAGTCCTCTAGCCAGAGCATATTTTAATCCTCTCACTATACCTGTCCCCTATCCCAAGACAGTTGTACTTGGACAGTGCCTTGACAAGATCCACAAGCCAAGCATTCTTCAGTGATAGGACTGGTGAGCTGAGAAAAGAAGAGGTTTATATATATTTTAATTAATATTATTTTTCATGTAAACAAAAGTAAACCACAAAAAATTACTGAAAATAATTGCTGCCATTGGCAGAGCCCAAGCTACAACAGATATCTATGAAGGACCTCACACTGGAACAGGTACTTATTCCTTGAAGGAAGTTTCCATGGAGGAGAGCCCACACTGGAGAAGCTCTTGAAGAACTGTAGACCCGGGGAATAAACCACAATGGAGGAGGTTTATCCTGAAGAATTCCAGCCTCTGGAAGGACCTCTGCAGGCACAGGGGAAAGGTGTGATGAGAAAGGAGCAGCAGAGTGGAGCTGACANCTGCAGGCACAGGGGAAAGGTGTGATGAGAAAGGAGCAGCAGAGTGGAGCTGACATGGATTAACCACAACCCCCAAATCCACCATCCTGCACAGCTGAGGGCAGAGTGAGGAGATGAAGAAGTCAGGAATGAAGGAGTGAAGCTGAGTCTGGGAAAAAAGAAGAGAAGAGGGAGGAGGCAGGTACTTCCAGTTTTGTATTTGTTTGTCACTATCATACTCTATTTTTAATTAACAAAACCAAATTGATTTCCCCAAGTCAAATCTGTTTTATCTGTTATGGTAATAACAGGGAAGGGACCTCCTTGTCTTTATGTTGACTCACAAGTTTTTCACTTGATTTTCTTCCCCTGCCTTGTTGAGGAAAAAGAGAAAGAGAAAGAAAACAGCTGAGTGGGCAGCTAGCAGCCAGAAAATGTCAAAGTCATCACACTATTTTAGATTAAACTGGACAATTACTTCTGAGAAATGACTAGCTCTTAATATAGAGAAGAAGATGGACATAATAACAGAAGACTTTAGACATTACAAGATGAGGTTCCAAACAATTTCTCTTCACAAAGTGAAGGTTGAACAAAGCAAACTCAACAGATATCTCTAGGGAGCAAAAATATTATCAGGTGAATTCATACAATGGCATGCTTAAGCTATTTAGGTATAACATGAAGATTGCTGAAATTTCAAGCTTATTGCTACATCTTATATCTTTAACAAGACTTGTTTAAATGTTCAAAAACTAAATTTAGAAACAAGTTCGAAATGAACTAAAACTATGCTAAATAAAAAAATTAATCCATTTCACTCTCTATCTTTCACAGGTTTACTACAGACTTCTGCGTAAAGATGAGCACTGATAAGAAAGCTGAAGATGCTCACAAGCCCTTGGTGATGTAAACTGTATTCTGTTTTCTTCGTGGTGTAGTGCAGAAGGTGTTCTATTCTTCAGAAATACACCCAGCAAGCTGCATTTGGGTGAACTATATTTCATGGTGATATTCAGCTGGCATTGCCTACCTGTAGTAGAGGAAGATAAAGGGCCCATGTAATTTGTTTGGCTGGTTCTTTCAGTTCTGTTCCTGTTGGTACATGAACACATCACTGGATAAGAGGGATAAACTCTGGCTTAAAAAATTTTGGCTATCTCGCACCAAGGTTATTTTAAACTCACTAAATCTTTAATCAGAAGACTGTAACCTTGAAATTGTGGTGATTCTTGATTTCACTTTTCCCTCTCCAGTCTACTACTAGCTCTGCTCTGAAGAGCAGAACACATTTACCACATTAATGGTGATGCCTTTAGTCTGCCTGAATCAGCAGTGTGGAATTAAGGGCCAGGACATAGGACAGCTCCCAGTTGTTGCACCAGCCACTACATCAAAAATGGCTACAAATGCAGCACTAAAGGCACTAAAGGTACAAAATTACAGCTGCAGCAAATCCTTTATCACTGCAGCCTTCCAGCACTTGGGGGGAGCTCACAAGACAGATGGAGAGAGACTATTTACAAGGGCTTGTAGTGACAGAACGAGAGGTAATGGCTTCAAACTGACAGAGAGTAGCGTTAGATTGGATATTAGGAAAAAAATTTTTACAAAGAGGGTGGTGAGGCCCCAGAACAGGTTTCCCAGAGAAGCTGTAGATGCCTATCCCTGGAAGTGTTCAGGGCCAGGTTGGATGGAGTTCTTAGCAACCTGGTCAAGTGGAAAGTGTCCCTGCCCATGGCAGGGTGTTTGGAACAAGACGATCCTTAAGGTCCCTTCCAACCAAACCCAAACCCAAACCATTCTATTATTCTAAGATTTAGAGCACTGCAACAATCATGGAAACAGGTTATGCTAATTAAACTTACTTTTCTCATGTTATTTTTCTTTTGTCATATATAGTCTCAATTTTGTGATGTCATTCCACCAGTTATTTTCAGCATACTATGAGCCTTTCTTCCAATCAGTGCATTGAATGACCACCTGCTCCAGACTTCGATCTACTACATAAGGGAACACAGAAGCATCTCTGTCCATTCTCCACAAAGACCTTGCATGCCGGGGTGGCTTGGGCCACTGTCTCGCTTGTGGAGATATTTTAGTGCTTTCCTTTTTCTCCTTAGTGAAATTTGAGGGTTCTCTGCAGCCCAGATGGAGATGTAGTGCTGCAAGAAATTCAGTACCAGTGTTAACACTGAAGAGGAGAAGGGAAATGGGGTGTCCTCAACATCTTCTCCTTCTCAAGATTAAATTTGATTTAATATTCAATTCTCTATTTTTTTCTTCATTTAACTGCTTTCATTTTTTATGTTGTATTAATTTTTGTAGCTGTACTTAAGTATGCCAAAGTATAAAACAACACATTTGATGTGAAATATAGTACATAAAATTCTTTTAATTGGACGTAATACACAAAAAATACTTTATTGCTGTCTCACAGGCGAGAAACTTGTTTGAATTAGTTGATTACTGACTTAATATTTCATTGTCAGAACATATTTTACATGTGTCTTTGTCAAAAGACAAAATTACTTATGATATAGAAGAACTTTACATGTGTACTTTACATATCTAGCAATGGGTCATTTGTTTTGAGCTTGTGCCACATATCAGATATCCTAAGAGTATTAAAAGTAGCTAGGAGTGTCTCATTTACTCATTAACTGGCACTAGGAGTAAGAAATAAGTCTCATGCACTGAATAGAATTAATGTTCTATGCAGTCATCACCACAGAAAATGAAAAGCCAAATGAGCAGCAGCAGCACGTAAGTACAGAAACAGTATTCACAATTAATTACCATGAAAACTGAGACACATCTGAGAAATGAGAATAAAAAAACAGGTGGCAACTTGCAAAAGAGACAGAATTTATGAATAGAACTCCTAGCCAGCTATTTTTTTTTTTAATTAGAAAAAGCATGCTACTGTTTAAAAATATTTCCTTCCCTCAAGGCTCTGAGGGAAAAAAAATTAAAATAGAAAGAAAAGCATAAAGATTTTGAAGCAAAGAGAACTAGTAGCAATGATTCAAAAATCATCTCTGTATTAAAGGCATTTATTGAAATAGTGTCTATGATGGCCTTTTGGAACACTTCCTCAAAAACTGAAAACCTCAGAAGACACACTTGTAGAACAGCAAGAGAAAAACAGGAAGAGGCAGGTGCCAATAGATTGGTAAACTCACCAAAGACTAGTTTCTTAAAATCAGGAAAGTCCAATGATAAGGCATCAGAAACATTTGTTCAAAGACAATAGTCTTCAGTTTCTGATAGTTCAATTATAGCACTCTGAATAGATTGAAGAAGGAAAAATAAACCTGTCACAGACATATGGTACAGAGATAGTCCTTAAATCACTGAGACACCCAAATTTTCATTCATTCCCAGGAGCTGCTTCCTAGAGGGAATGTAGAAGCAGAAAATATTTGAAATAACCAGAGTCTGATACAATAGAAGACACTTTTCAATAAACTAGAACTGTATTTATAACTTCAGTATGTGTGTAAAGGAATATTCCTTAAACTTCTACCTGTTTTCAGAAATAGATGATCCTGGAATATACCTTGCTTCCTTACTACTTGGTGAGCTATAAGAAAAATAATCTCTTTTTTAATCCTCTTTTATATAAATTTGGATAATCTGAGGGTTCCAATCTCTACTCACATGATAGATGGAAAAGATATTTATTCTTTCAATGTACTGTGCTTGTTAACCTAATCATAGAATGGTTTCTCTTGGAAGAGACCTTAAAGATCATCTAGTTCCAACACTGCAGTGATCAGGAATATCTTCAACCAGATCAGGTTCCTCAGAGCCCAGTCCAACCTGACCTTGAATGTTTGCAGTAATGGGGCATTCACCACCACTCTGGGCAACCTTCTTCAGTGTCTCACCACCCTCTTGGTAAAGAATGTCTTACTAATGTCCAATCTAAATTGACCCTCTTCTAGTTTAAAGCCATTACCCCTTGCCCTGTCAATCTGATCACCTGGCCTTGCACAAGCCCTGGTGAAAAGTCACTCTCTGACTTTCTTGTACCTCCTTCAGGCAATGGGAGGGGCTCTAAGGTTTCCCTGGAGCCTTGTCTTTCCCACTCTGAACAGCCCCAGCTCTCTCACCAGGTCTTCACAGCAGAGCTGCTCCATCCCTCTGATCATCCTGGTGCCTCCTCTGGCCTGGCTCCAGCAGGTCCCTGTCCTTGCTGTGCTGGGACCCCAGAGCTGGATCAGCCCTGCAGGTGGGGTCTCAGCAGAGCGGGGCAGAGGGGCAGAATCCCCTCCCTGCCCTGCTGCCCACGGGGCTCTGGATGAGCCCAGCACAAGGGGGGTTCTGGGCTGCAATTGCACTTTGCCAGCTTGTGTCCAGCTTTTCATCCATCATGATATTTTGCTCTAATACAAAATGAAGCAAAAACTTCCAGTTCATTCTTGCCACTACCACAGGAACACATACAGCATTATATCTTTTTTTCCCTCTTTTTTTGACTATTTTCCCACCTGCATTCCCCCTCATTTCTCCTATTTATATGCACATCTTGCACTCTGTCTGATTGGAGGCTGCTGTGTAATGTAAAATGCGGATAAATCAAGATTTTCTCATAGTAACTGATTGAATCTTGTTATTTTTCAAGAACAGAGCATCAGGACTAGAAAAAAAAGAAAAAAAAATAAATTTTTTATAATTTTTCTGAAATACATTAATTGTCAAGATCTATTTTCCCCCTTTGTGTTAACCATATTTCATGTTTCCATAAATGCTTCCATTCCTAGCTGCCACAAATGTGTTCTTCTGAGGACTAACTCAGAGCTGTGATATTTTTCAAGTATCATAGTGGATTGAGATACTTTTTTAAATCACTTTCTTGGATTATTTTGTCTGAATTTACCACTGCTTTTCTGTACTGCATCATTCCATCTGTTCATACTGTTCCAAAATGTGACTGGAAAGTTTTTGAAGAAAAAATAGAAATTAAAAAAAAATAATTATATGTGATGTAAGCCAAAGACAGTGTGTAGACTGGAGGGTTGACTCTGTTTGAACTTCCGGAAGCATGACTGGTAATTAGCTCTACAAACAAGGAGACAGGATGCATTCCTCTGGGAACAAAAGAGTTTAGTTTTACTTGAAATCCCCACAAAGAGGCATTGAAAAAATTACAAGCAGTAGGAACAATGAATTGTATTTCTTCTGCTGCTTTGCAAAGCAGTGCCATTAACTTACCTTCTCTTTTGCTTTTTTTTCTTTTTACTTCATGCTAAGCATGTAACATTGTACTGCCCCATTGTACATTACCAGCTAAGCTGGGAAATAAACTAGACCAGCTGAGTTGGTTGGTAAATTGGTAATAAGCTAATCCTCTGTCTTGTGGATTCCTTCCCAGAGATTTGAGATGGCCCAGCAGTAAAGTACAGCAAATTTCCATATCCTCACAGCCTTTGACAATAGAAAAATCTTCAAAATGTAATTGTGAGTCCTTACGTGTACCCTCTACATTTGCCATAGAAATTGATGTTGCAGAGAAAAATCTATGATCTTTCATCCAGGACTCTGTATGAGAATTAAGTATTTTTGTTTAATATCTTCAGGCCTTCAAGTTCATGCAGAAGACCAAGAGACCCAGTCTGCTAGACCTCAGTAAAATAAAAGTCTTTTTTCTGCTCAAGAAACACAGTTTTATGATGTGTTGCCATGTCTGTCATCGGACTTCCAAAGCTAAATGAATATTGCCAGAATATCCAGTTTTTCTCCTTGAGAATCTATCCTCATATAAAGCTTTTCTTCTTTGGTAATACATACCACATGTTGTGTTTATCGTCCAAATTAAACTTATCACGGGCTTTTTTCCAGTTTGTTAGTAAGGCATCAATTTCTATTTTTCATGGTAATGCTATCTCTTTTTCTGGAATTCTGAAAGTATGTCTGCACTGCATTTCAAGCTCAGATGCAGTTGAGCAGGGTGATGGCAATTGCCCACACTTGAAGCCAGTTGGAATCCTGCCACTTCCAAATCAGAAACAAAGCAGATACGCTAGATAACATCAAAGCTGAGCTAATAAGCCCCCGTGAGAAACAATGTACATTAGCTAAGGTTCATTGTCTGACACACACGGCTTCCAGGCAGGTTAGCAAACTGGCAGAGCAAATTCACATCTGCCTGCAAAACACTGCACAGACACATCTTTCATTAGAGCAGATAATAGAGGTCCCATTACAGGAGACTAGATTAGACACAAGATCCTATTCCCCAGTGTGGCTGTCCCTTCACACAGAGCCTGGTCCAGTGGGAATTCAGCCAACACGGAATCCTGTTGTCTTCAGCTGATATTTTCCAGTTCATTAAGCTTGTCTTGCTGTTTTTCTCTCCTACAGTGCTATCGTGTTCAACAAATTCATTGGGTTGTGCCATGTAGCACTGGAATTTTTATTCTACTAAGAAAATCAAAACATGAGGAACTCTTTACAAACTTCTCATTTTTGGTAATAAGCTTCTGTAAAGGAGCATAATTTACTTGGCAAAGGTTATGAATATTAAATCAGCAGATGTGTTCCTCCATCAATAAATTGCAAATTCCATAGCTGGCTTTTTTTTTTTTTTTTTTTCCCAGCCTGTATTGTTGATCCATAAAGCCTCTGTCAAGTTAGTGCTTTTGTAATGCTTCCACCTTGTTTTAGCAGGTGTGCTCTGGTCTCTCTTGGGCAGTTTGGCAAACTACCTCATGTCTGTAAATTCGCAACAGGTGTCTAATCTTTGAAACATATGTATTTCGTAGTCTACATAGTCTAGAGACTGCATGAAATAAAATTATCAGGATGTAGCAAACTTATGGAGTGACTTCCTAAGATTTTGACTATTGCAAAATCCATTACTGCTTCTCCACTACTGGACATTCTGCTGCGTCTATATCGTAAGTGACACATAAAACAATACCATTCATGTGTTTTTCCTTTTTCTGTAGGTACAGGTACGTATTTACTAACAATGGCAATGTACCAGCAGACATTTGAACCCAAATTTATCTTTATAACAGTTAATTGAGTGATTCTGGCCAAAAAAAGGTACATCCCTCCCTCTTCTTGAAATGATTTGGAAAATGTTTTGTTGCAGTAAATTGGAAAATGCCTTTTTTTTTTTTTTTCCATTTTGTTTATGTTGTAAAACTTTGTGTCTTGGTCCTGCCATGATCCAGCTATGACTGGATGCAAGACACTGAAATGCTACAGACAATTCTCACAGTATTTTTTGTGCAGATTTTCAGTCCCAGAAGATTGAATAGCAGTCAAAGATTTTGAGATTTACCCACCACTAGTTTAATCTGTATTTTATGTTTTCTCCTTGGATTGTATGGACAGTGACTATAAACAAATTTGAGCCCAAGATGGAATAAATAATTTTAAATGTCTCAAAAAAGTATTTATCTCCAGAGGATACATATCAAGGTTATTTATCTTCAATTTAAAAGACTGGGGAACTATACAATTAACAGCTGCATACATAATATTTCAACACAAATCCGATACACATATTTTAATAATATTTTATTATAGGTAATATATCCTTTAAACCACACATATAACATTTAGATTTTCTTTACATTCAAAATGTTTCATATACCTTTAAGTATAACTTTAGACTGCAGCCTTATTACATGTTGTTCCCTCCAAAAATCTAGTCCCTTGCCTCTTCCTGCTAATTAAATACATACTTGTTGACAAATACTAAATGAGAAAAAGCTATCTAACAGTTAATGCATTAAACACAGTTCTCCCATCTCATTCAGTGAGCATATCAGATCTGGCCAAAACTCAATTTCATAAAATGTCAATTTTTCACTGTCAAAATTCAATTTACTAGGAAAAGGACAAAACATTTAGAAACAAGCTACTCTTATCATTTCATACAATAGTGCTCCCTACTTAATAATTGGATTTTATCATTGCTTATCACTGTGTGAGGGAAGAAAAACTACTATGCCAAAGAAAGAAAATAAACCCTAGTGTATACTTCAGGCTAGAATACTATCACACACATTTTAACTTCCAACCAAGTTATCTGAATTACTGATTATAGCAAGTGATGAGGTATTTTCAAATGCATTAAATCACCGAGAGCACCAACGTGCTCTATGTACCTTCCCAGGCAGCTTGTGAAGAAAATATAGAACTCATTGGCAGAACCCCTCATGTATAGAAAGCAAGGAAGATGTTTAATAGGGACTCGCCTTACCATTGCAGAATTTCCTGGGCTCCAGGGAAGTTTTTTTGGCTGGCTGACCATCGCCCTGAGAAGTTTAGGCACAGAATTCCCATTCTGCATTCAGAGGGGGGAATTCTGTGAGAAGATGGGGCTGCACAACAAATTCCATCTCTCCAGCTCCCAGAGGATGACAGATAAAGCTGGAAATACTTAAATCACACAGTATCTGGGTTATGAACTTCTGAATTTCGTATTTATCATTCAGCATTTATGTGATATCTGATTATGAGAGAGAATCTAAGAATCAGTGTACAATCACATTTTGTCATTTGACCCTTATTCTGTTCACAAACCCCATTTAGA
>VYZP01060593.1:454-14841 GCA_013400635.1 Hypocryptadius cinnamomeus
GCTTCATTTTCTGAAAATTTATTATACGCTCCAGAACAATCTTGTCTTCAAAAGAAATCCCACATCTTCTGTTATTTCAAAGAGTCATACTTGCACCTGGGCAAGATGATGTAAATGCTCTAGGTGCTGCCTGACTGAAAAGGAGACCCACAAAATCTCACTCGCTGTTTTTAATCCCAGGGTTTTACAAGAATATGAGGAGTGTCCTTTGACAAGCAGAGAGGAATTTCAGCATTTAAAGTAAAAAAATAACAACTAATGGTTCAGCAGTGTGAAGAGATACGGTGATTGCATTCCCGTACTTCAATTCCTATTCAGAAATACTGCATCACAAGAACACAAGAGGTGGGAAAGTCAAATGTTCCTGCACTATTTCCTTCTAAAAAGCACCCAGTTTTGGGTCCCCTGTCCTCCAAATCCGGATGAAATCTGCACTGCTGAGAAATGGCAGCAAGAGACTTATCCCCCTTTCCTTACTCTGCTCATTCCCTTCCACTGCAAGACACATGATGGATTATGGGGTTTCTGACTCTACAGTCCTATACAACATTTCGGAAAACTGAAATCCTACCAAGTCAGAGCTGCAACACAGGAATAACCTTTAGTGAGATGTATCTGGGCAAAACAGAAATCACAAACAGGCAAATATGTAAACAGGAGAATACATGAGGTGGTACTGAAGTAAGATTGTGCCACTGCATCACCTGCTTTGTAACGGAACACACACATTTCCAGACAATAACGAATACATGTGCAAGATACTTTCCTACTCCTTTCAACCTGTAAAACTGCAAACTTAAATACCTGAATTTCTTCCATGAGCCTTCAGAATGAGTCAACTTTGATGTTTTTAAAGAGGAAAGATTATTCACTTTTGCTGCAGGCAAGAAATTATAATTTCTTTACTGATTCTGCCAAATGGTTCTATCATGCATTTTTTATTATCATCAAAACAAGCCACTTTAAATTAAGATTGTCCCACAACTACATAATAATCAACATTTCGAGGGGCAGATCAATTTGATAAACCTCCGCTTGATTTCTCTGCCCAGAAGACTCCTTCAAATCCAACTGAAGCATGGGGAAAGGGAGTTTTAATGCCTTTCCTCACGCTTGCTAGGAAGAATATCAGCTGCTGTTTTCTTTTGTCCATGCAACCAGAACAGAAAACTCAGTGTTATTCACGTGACTCTTAAACAAAATAAGCTGCATTCAAAGCCAGTGGTTAATAGAATGAAGTCAACAAAGCTTAAGGAGCAGCAAAACTTGCAGGTGATGGAAGAGGAAAAAAGTAAAGAGGAAGGCTAGGAAGCAGGAAGTTTTTTAAAAGCAAAATAAACATGCAAAATGAGGCAGGAAAAATCCCCTGCACGGGCACAATATGCAAAATACACATTTTTATAGCAACAAGCAGGATGGTTGGAAATGAGAAGCCAAGCACTGCCCTCCTGTGCTAACAAAGCATTTGCAAAGGTTCAGCTCTTCAGTGTTCTGGTACCAGGACAGCTTCCAGTTCAAACTACACTGAAACCCACGAAAGCAGACAAAATCCAGACCATCATCAATCTGGAGACAATGGGCAATGCTGACAGCAGGCTTCCCATTAATCTTCATTTGTCCTATCACATCCTGTCATTCTTATGCAAATAGCATATTTGAGGATACTCTTTTCTGCACCCCAAGATAAGGAGAAGTGAAGCTGTCAGGAGCACCAGGATGTCACCCTGGACCACGGGCCATCCCTTCACTCAGCACCTCGTGTTTTACATCACAGCTAAAGTGTTTGACATTCAAATTTGACCCAGCAGGAGGAAAAACCATCGATGCAGCAACGTGCATATTGCTTCCTGTGCTAAAACATTCACTGAGGTCCCTGGGGATCTGACAGTCTCCCTTTTTTTCCCCATGTACCCTTGCTAATGAAGTTCAAAATGCTGCTTAAGAGGGGAGAAAAAGTTATCTGCATGGGTAGGTAATGATACCAATGCACCCTTTTTACACCAGAAGTAAGCCCGGCACTAAAAGACCAGGAAAACAGGTTCCACTGAGAAAAGGAAAAACAGGGCACACAAATCCTGATGAGTTGGTATAGGTTTTCTTCCATGGAAATCTGTCACACCACACCTGAAAACTTGTTCACATGTACATCTGGACAGAACATTTCACTTCAAGCTGAGCAATTTATACACAGGGTTCAAAAAATCTCATACAGGGATGAGTGATCTCTCATTAGGACAACTGATGCATAGGAAAATACAAACAGGCTTTGAATCATAAGCAGCTCCATAAAGTTACTGCTACATATTTTAGGCATGAAAAATCACTCCTGAGTGGGTAAGTCACCAAAACCAAAAGGCAGTTTTTCCAGTTATTGCTCATCAATTCTGCTTATAGAATGAAGAAGAAAAGGAAAGATTTTACTATTATTACTGACTCAGAGTGTTTTGTTTCCGTATCACTTTCAAAGAATGTTCAGAACATCTTGTTCCAGAATATTTTCCTTCCAAGAGAAATCACTTTCTGCACCATACATGGCTGAAAACAGTACGTGCTGGGTTTGTATTCTCACAGAAAATAGAAACTATTCCAAAGTCTCCCCAGCATCACATGAATGAGAAGCAAAGTAGCTGAGACACAAACACGAGACACAACTTTAAGATGCAATAATATTTCAATACAATCATGAAATCTTAGAGAAACACGTTATTAATAGGCATCCGTGACAAGCCCAAACAAGTTTCCCATTACACATAACTTTGTATAAAGTCTGACTCAAATCTATTCACTCTCAAAAAGCAATGCACCGTAGGGTTTGCAGGGATAATGAAGTCTGCACTAGGCTCTGGGGAATACCCTTACATTTGATATCCCCACATGCTGTTTGCAAATTACAAGAGATTAATCATCACATCATTGTCAGTTAAGCAGGAGTCCCATAAATTAAAATGCTGGATGGATTGTTACCAATTTTGCAGGCATAGAAACCTTCGAAAACACACATTCATCAAGCATTTCTTGATTTGAAAACTGAAGAACAGTCACAAAAAAGTATTCCAGACGTTTTTCCAGTTCTTGGAAGTAGAGAACAGAAACTGCATTACACTTTCATACCATATGTAAAAGTCATACCTGCAAAAATTAACAGTCTCCATACCTACCTATGAAAACAGGACATTCACTTATTGTCATACATAACTATTTCCATATAAAATATTAATTTAACAAATTCTTACCTTCTCAAAGGGATCACCAATTACAAAGTAAACTAAAACCCCTACTGAAAGTTTTCCCATTAATGAAGTACAAATGCTTTCTGGTATCATCTTCTTTCTTCCAGGCAAGGGAAAAAGTACAACTCATGCACTGCAAATATTGCATGGACCCAGGAGAAGATGGTGGCCTAGTACAGCCTGTCTGGTCTGGATAACAAAACTGTGTTGTTCATTCTTAAAAGTTCACTATTCCCACAAAATTCATATGTACAGAAGACATTACATTTTTATGCATCGTATCAAAATGAAAACTTTCATTCCCAGGCTAGGAAGTCTGGATTTGCATCTGGAGTGATATAGGTACAGTACATAGTAACTTAGGTTCTATCCTAAAGTCCTCTGTGTTGCAGGGTGGCACCTTTAACTCATAGCAGTTCTGTTCCAATACTGCCAGTATTTCAATTAAAACCTAATATATGAGAAACCAGTGTTCACCATGTGCCCAGGAGAAATCCAGCAAAAGGGAGAATGACATAGAACTCATTTTCCAGGTGGTGATGGAGACAACACAGTAGAATGTTGAACTGACACCAAAGGAAATTTCCCTGCTGTTCAACAATCAGAATGTTTTCAAATTCAGCTTAGTCTTACCTCAAAGAACAGTTACCAAAAAACTCCAAATATGTCACAGCACATGTCGCAGTTGAGATAGCCACAATACACAGAGCATCACCATACAGTATCAGAAGGTTTCAAGCATCTGCCCTCCTTGTTCTTTTGCCCAACCTCTTATATTCTTCATCTTACATGCTTTACACCTGTGTGCCCTCTGCTCCCTTTGGTGGTTGGTCAGTGCCCCTGGGCACTCCATGGCTCGTTGCTGTCAATGCTGCTCACCTGCCCCTCACAGCTGTGCCCATTGGGGATGAGGCTCAGCCACAGCCCCACCCCAATTACCACAAACTGTGTGCCTACACAAATCAATTTGACAGAAGTGAAATACTGAAAGTTTCAATCTTGCACAAGCACACTTTTCACTGATGAGTTTTATTACCTTTTACTGAAAACTCTTTGCTAGCTCTGCTTTGCCATGGCAGGCTCACAGATAAATGCACAAGCAAGCTCTGAGGAAGCCTTTGTCAGGTCTCCATCAGCTCTGTGGCTTCCTTCAGTGGAAAAGGGAAGAGGCTGTGTTCTGGAGTGAAAATGCAAGTTTTTTTTCTCAAGACTTCATGTGCATACAAACCATACCTTAAACATACACATTTCATATGTATTTTATGCCTGAATGCTCCAAGAAAAACAGAAAATACTATTCCAAAAACAGCTTAGAATGTGAAAATTATTTAAGAAACTTAAAAGAAGCTCTAAAAAGACAATAAAAACTTAATTCATTAACATGTCATCAAATGATGTTGTGAAGGCGAAAAGCTGTGGAATAAAGAATCTTACCAACACTACAAATCATATCTTCAAGGAAATCACTTCAGACTGATCCAATTACTGCACTTAGCTGTAAGAAGACACTGCAGCGGTGAACTGTTTTAAAGGGGATTTTCTACAGGGCTGCTGGGTTGGGTTTGTGCTTGGACATTTTCTGTAGTAAGTGTTACAACCCTTCAGATTTTACAAACTTGAAATGTTCTTGTCACACCAGCAGAGCTGCTGTGGAATTTGAGGAGAAATTTCCCTGTTTACAGTTGGTAACTGAATTGCTGAGACACTTAATCCTTGAAAGGAAGTAACTAATGAAACCAACAAACTCCAGCAAACTCCTGCATAAACAAACACAACAGAAGCAAAAACCACAGCAGCAGTTTGACAGAAATGTTGCTGTGCTAGTTCAATGAGCTTGGCTTAAGGAAAACTTCTAGGAAACAGATATTTAAGGGCACCATAAAACATTTTCTTTCTGTTAAAAAATCTGTAGAGAGGGGAAAAAAGTGAGGGACATGAACCATTTCTCTGCCTTGTCTTCATTTCCAAACTTCTCCTCTTCTTCATTAAGTTGATCAGACAACAGTTTGGAGAGTAAAAGAGGATGGAACTATACCAAAATCTGGTATTTTCAAGAGGAACAGGATATAGACAGTGCATCTATTTGTACCTTGTCTATCATGTCCGGTCTGTTTGTAGCTGCCAGAATTGTCACGTCCTTCAGCTGTTCTATCCCATCCATTTCCGTCAGCAACTGAGCCAAGACACGGTCTGCTACATTCCCAGCACCTGAAGAGCTGATTTACAGAAAAAAAAAGTCAAAGCATTATCTTTGCTTTCCTAGAAATAGGAGAAAGGAAAAGATACACTGTTCTTTCCAGCTCACAGGGATGCACCTTTTTGCCTTAAATCTTCATAATATTTATTTTCACCTTCAATCTCTGAAAGAGCATCAGTGATATGAAGTGAGTAAAACCAAATCAGAGAATTTGAGTTCCATAATTTTCTTGGTATTCAGCAAAGCAACTGAGATTTGGGGTTTTTTTTTTCTTATTGCCCTGCTATGGAGGTTTTAAAGAACACACAATGTGGATATCTGGAATAAACATTTTTAAGAAAACTGAATTCAAGCGGCTTCTTTACTAGTCAGACAAACTTTCATTTTTAGCACCAAGTGAGAGCTTACACCACCCTATGCAGTATAAAAAATTAGGAAGTCATGTGTTTTGCAGAGTTGCTCTACATTTTTATATTCTCTCCATCACGTGAGAATAAATTGAGTGTTGACCAACTGCCTCATAATTGCATTGTCAGTCCTTTAACTCAGTTTGTTTTCCAGATACCAGGGAAAAAATCTAACACTAAAAAACCTGAAAACTCCAGTTTTGCAATCATTAATATGTGAAAAACCTAAGCAGGCAAGCATAAAGTATTCCCTCTACTGAGAAGGGGCAGGGAAACCGAAGCAGGCTAGGGACAGCAACTGGAGATTGTACCAAAAATGTGAGTTTTATCCTCCTTTGCCAGAAACTGGTAATCCTTCTCTTGGCACACAGCAAAACCTCACTGTCTTCCACACAACCTTCCCCTGTAGATAGCAGGCACACATCTCCAACTTTCACTAACTGGACTGCTCTTCCAGGACTATTCCCTCCTCTGCTGCACAGGGGAAGGCTTCACTTCTCTACCCTTAAATAGGCTCTTTCCAATTCAATTTGAAAAAATTAATCTCTCCAGTTCTTCTGAATCCCTACAAACTAAGACGCAAAAAGAAGTCTGATACTTAAATCAAGACCAAATCTATAGAGGATTAAGATAATTTTTTAATCTCAAATTTTTTAAAGTCCTTTTCCAAAAGTTCTCTTTAATGTTTATACAGATAAACAGGCACCTACACACACTGAAGTGCAGTACAATCATCCTGATTGTCTTCATTTTCCAAGAATAAAAACATTAAATGCACTAAAATGTAAGTGCTCCAATTATTTCCATCAGACAGAGAGTGCACAAATACAGTTGTACAGTTATTATACATATATATTGCTGCAGCACTGCCACCCATCACCAGCCTGCCTGCGACCACAGTGATGTCCCAGAGCCAAAGCATCAGTAATGGCTGCATCACTGTTGTACAGCTCCAAAAAAATCCCCTAACTTTTCTATCCTACAACCAGTTCTGCAATTTTCCAGAGCAAAACAGTGAACTTATCACATCCAGTCTGGAAAACATCTTAAAGGAGTTATAACAAATGTTGGCTAAGAGAGTAAAATATTTAGGTTGCTAAGAAATATTAGAGAAGGGACTTGTGTTACCTGGTTGTCAGATTCTGGAGTTTCTGCAGCCACACTGGAAATTCCCAAGCCATATTTGAGTATTTCTAATGTACCCATGGGTCAGAGTCCCACTGATTTATAGAGGGCTGAGTGTGATAAAACACTTCAGGTGTTGGACATGGATAGCAAATGCTTTTGGAAAGACACACTGCTTAAAGGAAATTAAAATCAACTTTGTAACATTAGCTAGTCTCAGTAGGGATCCAGGCCTCCCAATTTGCATGAGTTTCAATTTTACTCCACTTTATACCCAATAGACTGAGCAACAGAAAATGCTAAGCAAAGGAAAAAATAATTGTAAAACTGAGACAAAAATGTTAACGCTCTTTGAGACGATCTGAAGCTAGAAGACTTTGGAGGAGATGTTAAACTTTTCTTTGTTTCCTTAAAAGAAAAAAAAAAAAATTCATTTTAGAGAGAGGTGGCTATAACGGACATTACATCTTTCCCCAATATAAACATTTCTCTTACAAGCTTCTAACTACAAAAAAAAAAAAAAAAGAAAAAGAAAAAACAAAACCCACAACACATTAAAGAAGTGTTTATTCTAAGGAAAATCCCCACAGGGAAATGCACTTCGCAAAGACTTCCATGCAATTAAGGCATCATCAGAAAACTGCAGTTAGGCAATCACTCACGGTATAATACAGCTCAAACAATAGCAGGGCTTCTAGGACATTATTAAGGGCTTTTTTATTATCTCTTAAAAGTGAATTAAACAATTTTAAGCCCATGCATGCAAAAAATATCAATAACAAAACCAGCATCAAGTGAAGAAGTGTGTGGGTCCTATGACACCACAGATTTCTAATGTCACTGCTTTTATTGACACAGTTCGCTAAGCTACCACACCATTTTAGCACAGCCTACAAGAAATTAGCTTTTGGCTGAACAGGACACCCTATAAAATTCCCAGGCAGGCACAGGGAGAGATCTCTTCCCCAGCTGCTGGGAGCTGCTTCAGAGCCACGGTGTGCTCCAAGAGCCGTTAATTCCAGGGGTGACACGCAAGGATGCGATTTTCCATTTTCCCATGGTTTCCCACCAGGCTTCCAAATTAACACAGGCAACGTTCATTAAGGCTGCCCGGAGTTTTGACGCAAAGAGCAGCCAGAGAAACAAACCACGATTAACCCTCCAGTCCCACGGAGGCACTGCAAAAACCAACTTCCAGCCAAGGGGCTGCCTTGGCCTCTCCCCCGCCTCCACCTGACCTCCACACGTTGATGTCACCCTCACAACGGCCTGGAAATGGTCCTCCAAAGGCACGTCCTGGTACAAACTAATTTCCTGTCAACACGCTGCCTGCAAATCCAGGCAGCCAGAGCTAAGCCCCTCACATAATCCACGCAGGGCCATGTGTGTGCACGGCTGTGTGCACCAGGAGCCGTGCTCCAACCAGAAATACCTCTGAAATAAAAAATGTGTGAGCAAAGAGGAGCCTGCATGAGAATTTCAGGCAACTGCTGGTGCTGCCCTAATAAAATACATTAGGCTATGTGTTGTTTTAATTTTTTGCCAACCCCACTTTATTTACAATCCTCAATGAAGTTTTTAAAGGTAGAGAAGGCCACTACAGCAGTTAGAGACAGAAATCCTCCTCTATGTGGTATTCCAGCTAATCCTGGAAGTGTCCCACCAGTCTCAGACAAAGCACATGTGCACTCCTGCACAGACATTCAGCTTGACCACCAGAGAAGATTCCTGAAGCCTGTCAGGTAAGACTATCCACACTGAATATGAAAGACAAACCTGTTCTTGGTATTTTACTTTGGCTAAAGGCATTCCCAATACACATTTTGGCAGAATAAACCATGCATTCTACAGTTTACCAAAGACTCGCAATTAATCTGAATTAATTCTGCCTTTGTCTGATGGATCAGGAGCACCAGCTCCAAAATCAATATAGCAGGAGAGGGCTCTCCACAGCTTTTATTTCTATCTCCTTTGGCTATATCCAATGACCATTCAAGCCAGCTGGATTCATGTATCAGTGGGCACTGAAATTTCCCCCTGGACACCTTAAACCACTCTCATACTTCCTCCAGGGGATATAAAAGCAACCACAGCCCGATCCTATCACTGCACCAAGGAGTACATACAGTTCATTAGCTTATACAGATCTTCAAGCCAAGAAGGTTTTGTTTCCAGACATAACCAGATGTACGAAATCACATTTAAATCTGTTACCCTTCCTGCTATAGGCATTTTTTTTTTATAGCAACTTCTTATTTTGTACATTTTTACTTATTTAATTTCCTTTATTCCCCCCCACCCTTTTTCTAACAGATTTTTTAATATTTGAAAACTGAAAACAGTCTGAGAATGCAGTCACTGTGGTTTCACCCCAAACTGAAATTTGGTAAGCATCACCACTGCGAGCTAAAGCAAACATCCATTTGCATCATCTGACCATCTAGAGCACTTCTGAAAAAATACTCTTTTCACTGGCTTTCCAACACCAGGTGTCATTTTCACTGAAAAATGTATTTAAGTCTCCACCACCACTTAAATCTCATAAAGGAAAACCAAGAACCCACCATTGACTCTCCATCCTACCATTGACTTCAATGGCACTGAAGCCTGTCGGAACACCTTGGCTTCAGAATCAGGACCTTAATTTAATTATACTGCTAAACTGTAGATGTGGAAATGCAGGAAATCTTCACACAGCAATATTTTGAGAGCTGTTAACATCACAGCAACTGTGAGGCTGCAAAAGCAGGAAGAAGTCTGAGAGGACCCCTCTCTTGCACAGCTGACCCTACCTCAGACAGAGCTGTGAGGTCAGATTGACCTCAGGAGAAGTATCCAGGATAAGTTACTGCAGATGGATTAATCCCCACATAGCTGAAATCTATAATGCAGGTTTTGTGACAAGGGAGTCCAGCCCACCTTCTCTTCCAAAACATCCTATCAGGCAAGATTTACACATGGATAAAACCTGGCTTTATTATTTTCCCCCCCAAACAAAAGAATTGCAATCATAATCAAAATTTATAGGTTTTAAAAATACTTGCGGACATGGTATCATCTCAAATAACCCTTTGACTGAAACCTCTGGAAACAATTTCATATCAAAACAAATGTAAAACTCATTGACATGACAAAATGCTTGGTATCAAAAAAATTTGAACAGGTTGAAATAGACCCTCCTGGCAGGACTCTCCACCTCTCCGTGAACTACAGAGGTGAAAGGTTCCTGAAATACAGAAGCGCCCTGCCAGCACACTCCCACGCGAGAGCCGCCTCGCTCGCACAGCCCGAAGGATTTTTATTGAGTCTGACATTTGTGTGGGGGCTGCGCAGGGGGAACCTGTCAGCAAGGAGCACCTGCCAAGCCCGGCTTTTCCATCCGGCTGCCGCGATCGTAATTAACTGTCACGCGCTTTTATTGCTCTCCCTCACGAACTCGGGTGAAACACGCCTTTGGCAGGTTAAGGTTTTCCACAGCACTCGAAAAATAAAAAATTATCTACTCCAATAGCATTAACAGAAAGACAATAACTGCAGGATGGTCTCTGANATCAATCCCCAAAACATTCTAGTACACAAGCCCCTTTAGTGCTCAGACAAGAAACATTCCTCATGGGAGGGAATTTTCCTGCCTGTGTGATCAAGAAAACCCTGCAAGAAGATGATCCTAAACCCTTCCCTCCATCAGCATCTTACAATTAGATGCTGTTGGATCCTATACACACCTGTATCAACTACTACCCACTACATTGTTTCATATTCTTCCCTGTCTTCTCAAGCACAAAATTCAAATACCAAAATTCAAAATTCAAATACAGAAGGAAAATATCCAGAGGAAACCTAGGCAAAGCCTGGGAAATTCAGTCTGGGTAGAATATTTATCTTCATGGTCACCTCTATGCAAAAATGATGTTTCACCAATTAAACGCAGTTCATGTAATTTGGTTTGCAAGGCATTAGAAGAGCACAGAAAAATTAAAGAACTCCAAGTGCTCCTTGAGTGGTCTCCAGCTTGCAAGAAAGCGTTCCTAAAAAGATGATGAGCGTTGTGAAAACAGGAAACAGTGCTCAGCTGTCAGCAGGTGACTTTGAAACAAATGGCCTGCAGGCAGCTGCAGACACATCCTAATTATCCTTCACGGTTGTGTAAGCAGCCTCTTCCACTCGCCTAAATTTCTCATTATTGCAGCTTCCAAAAGATAATGAAGTAGGCCCAGAAAAATGGAACACAGTGAAAGGAGAGAAAAGGAGGAAAGGAGCCAGCTTGAAACAGGTTTGGAATCAACAGGCTTTCTTCCAGAGGGCTTTCCCCAAGCACATCTTCAAATGCTTGAGTGCCTAGGTGGTGATCCATCACCCATTCCCATCTGCTTGCAGCTAATTCCAGATGCACATCCATGGAAGACTGGCATTAGCCCACACTTGCAGCTTACCCTGGCACTGCCTGGCTGACACAGGAAGAATGCTAACATCATGAGTTCTCCTACTCTGCTAACACTGATGTTGCCTTAAAAAAAAAGCAATGAAACAAAATAAAAAAACAACCCTAAACCAAGCACACACCTGATGCACAGTATATTTCCCACTTCCTTTCATTCTGTTTTTCTCAGCATTTCTCCTCTGTGCATTCCTGGAAGTTAATCAAGTTTAAATCTGTAATCAATCACGTCTACCAGGCAAGTAAGCACAGTTTAAGCTGCAAGTATTTGAGACCTAGAAGTAACTAACTAGACTGGATTTCATTTCATTACAGCAATATTTATGTATAATAGGTTCACTGTTCATAAATTTTACAATTATGTTCCTTCTGCCTATCATTAAAATGATGACTTCAAGAAAAGGGTTTATGGATCCAGTCCTGCTTTCACTGATGTTAATGAAAGTCTCTATTGACTTCAAATATCCGAATTATAATGTAGGCTGGGAAGTTACAAATTACTGGGGTTTGTAAACAAAAAGGAAGAAACACAGATTCAAAACCACATTATGATAAAGGATTCTTGATAGCCAAAGCACTGACCAGATTACTTTAAAATTATAGGGACTGCAGACATTTACTGTATACACACATGAACTATGAGTAATGCTATTTGCTAAAACTGCTCTTCCAAAACCAATTATAAGCTTTACTGTAAAATAAAATTGTTTCAAAACTTTCCTCTTCCACCAGTGCTTGCTAGGCCTAAAATAAAAAGCTGGCACTAGGCATGCAGCTTTTTTCCCCAGACAATATTTGTTTGGATACCAAATTCCAAAACTTTAAAGAATTCATACAGCAGTCACAAAAGTTTTGAATGCCTCAATTCTCCATCATGTGCAAACATAGCACAGATATTGCAGGGAATCAGCTATGTCCCCCAGTTCAGGGACACCAGTGCCAACAAAGGCCAGAAACACAAAGTTCTTTGAGCTGAACAAGAATTGGGTCCCTCACAACAATCATAGCAGGGGGAAACTCCCTATCCTCCAGGTGTATTTTGTTCACGTTCTTCTGTCTTTGCATGAGAAATATCAGGGGGACAATACTTCCTCCAGCTTCAGTACTGCTAATTTACCCCGTGCAAGGTGGATTTCTACCAAGAACCTCTCCCTTTTGCTGTATCCCCACAGAATTCAGCCCGTGGGTTTCATTACTGGATGCAACACTCTGGCCTCCTTCAATGACAGACAGGCACTGCCCACTGCATCAGGAAATCTGCACAGGCACTAAAATACAATGACAAGTTCAAGTGTAGAGGATAAATAAATATGAGCTAAAATATCCCAGAAAGATATCTTGGTTTAAAAAGAGAAGATTTATCACTATCTCTGTTCTTCCTTCTCTCAAGGAAGAGAAGCTGCTGTTCCTCACAGGTTCTTCTAAAAGCCTGAGAGCCTCAGAACTTAAGACTGCAAAGATTTTAATACCTGAAGTGAAAACAGTGTGTCTTTCAGTGGTTCTGACTATTTTAAATCGTGGCTTAGGAATGCAGCTATCCTCCCCCCAGCACACAGGACAACATATTTTCCCAAAAAAAGCATTATCATGCTATGGTTTCAGGGGATTGGTACCAAAGTCTCTTCACTTTGTCACTTCTACACTCATTCTGAAAAGGTTAGCAACATTCATCTACCAGCTTTTGTCCTCCGCTAGTCAAATGCAATGTACTGATTTTGTCCTTTGTCCTTTTTTTTCTTCCCCTTGGAAAATAGAATTTACCACTGCCTTTTACAGCAGTCTGCAGCATTTCCCATCCTATGTTATAGAGACTTGCAGTTAAAGGGGAAATGCTTTGCTTCTGAAAAACAAGAAAAGGATGTCTCTTGCTGAAAAATCCTAAAAATCCTACTTATATAAACAATGTCCCATTTCCAAAGCACGGAGATTTCTGAAGTTCAGCAAACAGACTGTCTGCACTGCATTTACACAGACCCACGCTCATTCATCACTTTCAAGACTAATTACCAAGCCATTTCCCTCTTGGCAACCCCTAATGGCCAGAAGAATTAGTTTTTACATGGTCAGGATACTGAGGGTAACAAATACCCATAACTCTCAGCAGCTGTGCAATTTGTAAAATCTCCCAAGCTTTGTGCAGGCACGGGATTACTTCAAGGCAAACTTCGCTGTATCTGGACCAGTCCTGCTTCAGTGCAATCTGTCCCACAAATAGTCATAACAGCATCTTTCAAAAATATGGGGAAAGAAAAGAAAAAGTCATAATCTGCTTGTGCAAACATGCTCATTAGAACCACAAAGCAGAGGAAAAGGCTCCATGCATCTCATGGTTTACCTCTCCTGGTGCATGACTGAAGAAATTTTTTCTTTCTCAATCACTTCTCCTCTTCAAACCTCAATGTGACAGCTCGAACTTTCTACTATCTTTTCTACTGCAGGTTTATAATTTTTCCTTTAGAAACAGTCATGGTGAATGCCTCCCTTTTTCTCTACAGTCAGGTGACTGAGCCACTAATTTTTCATTTTCAGTTCTCTCTAAACTTACTCTAACATCTCAACATAAATCAGAAAGAGATGGAAAAATCCTCCATGAGCATTAGAAGCTCAGAGTAACAGAACAAAATGCAGAAGTGAACACAGCTCAAAGTATCTTTAAGTCTTCACTACCACACTGGAAATTCAAGACCATTCAGACTCACCCTCTCAACTTCCTGCATCAAGGATAATCAGATTTTTATCTCGAGCAATTGCTCCTTACATTGAACTATTCTTCTTCAGAGTTTATGAAAATATAATCCTGTAGCTGTCTTTAAAACTGGTATGTATCCAGCCCACCTTCTTAATTCCTTGATTAATATATATTAGTGTATCAACTACACGCAAAATAGGGAGGGTGTGGACAGACAAGAAAAAAATCCAGGAGATTAGTTCATATTGACAAAACACACAGAACTTCTAAGCAGGCTGGATAAAAAAATAATCTTTCCCAA
>VYZP01060597.1:238-13932 GCA_013400635.1 Hypocryptadius cinnamomeus
CAAATCCAAGCTTGAAATTAAGTTAAAATTTTTCATCCTCCTCCTGATTCAAATACTGTCAGTACAACTATTGCAGACTAGTAAAATCAGGAAAAATCAAACTTGTTGTCCAGTTTGTGTTCTGCTCAAAAGCCATAAATATGCATGACCTTCTACATCTCTAAATAAGGACAGTTTCACTCTAAACTATGTAATAGCATACATACATCCTATCTTTGCCCAGGTTGCTTCTACCAATATTAAGTTCTAATCAATCCCATTGGGAATTTAAAAAAAATCTAATGAAATTCTATATAGAACATTTACATTAAAATCTCATCTCCTGAACAGAAACATCTCTGATTTAAATCTACATGAAATTCCTTTACACAGGGAAGGTACTGATTTAAAACAAGACCTGTCTATTTACCCTCATTTAGCTACAGATTGCCATAAAGTAATTCATATTTAGCACTTAAACTCAAGTTAAGGGGGAGAGGGAAAGTTGGAAGTCAGCATAAGATATGAATATATGTGATAGAAATTCTGTGGCAATGATCACTGCCTTCTAATAGAGTCATTGAAGGTAAAGGTTGTCAAAAGGAGAATGGTTTCTCATCATTCAGTGTTCTGCTGATTAAATGATAAAATAATAATTTCACTCAGTGTTATGAAATTGGTATGAAGTTGGAGAAAGAAGGGAAGATGTTCTTCAAAAGAATAAAATACCCATTTCACTGCTATAGATGGAAGAGCAAAGGCTGTCAACACAGTGGATTCTGAAAGTAAAGTGGCCTCTAAGCATGAACCCAGCAAGGAATAAAATTGAACCCAATAAGGAGGTGTGCTAACAAAGCCAGAGAAATCAGGAGAAATTCCTGAAGTGATACTGAGAGTTGGACAGGATGAGTGAGTGAGCCAAGAGCTCCATCAAATATAGGTAGGTGGAAAAAGTCTGAGTAAGCAAAGGCAGTATTTATGAAGGGAAAAAAATGGAAGTTTCAAGGGTGAAATGAGGTTTGGACCTAGGATGATATCCTACAAAGCAAATTCATATCTGCAGGTTTGGATTTGAAGTGGGCTAACTGAATAAAACCCTTAATGCAATTTTCTTTAAAAAGTAGATCATACTCTACCCTCATATTAATATCTCTATGTAGCACAATATACTTAGTAAACACAATGGGGAATAATTTATAGTTTCATTTGTTTCTTTTATATCTGAATGCAGTTTCCCTAAGCAAATCACCAATGGTCATGGTTTTTTTAATAAAGAAATTGCTAGCTGGTACACCTTGTGAGGAGTTTAGAAATGGTTTTGTTCCTTGGAAAAAAAAAGGCAAGTCCAGTGTCAGGCTGTTATACATCTTATTTCAGACAATTAATGTTGCTTGATTATTCCCCACAGATCTGAGAGCAGAACAGAGTTTGGTCCAAGAGAGGCTGAGTGCAACTGGGAAAATATCTTTTATTATTCTTAAGGAGAATTTTCACTGGAAACAGAGTGCTTGGGGTAGGCAGCATAGAAAAGAAATAGCAGGATGCTGCTTCAAAACAAAATCAAAATATGTTGTAAAGTAAATAAATAGTAATGCCATGGGGATTTTTGCTCTCTAGAACTGCTGGGGGTGTTGCAGACAAGAGAGTCTGGTATATGGATTTGTTTCTTAGTATATTTGTTAGTTGTGTTGTTTTTAAGCTGAAAAATCTATTTATATCCCTTAGGTCTTCAAGGAAAACTCTTCCAAAATTTTTAGAGAATGTCACAAATGGAGCTCTGTAGTGTAGTACAGGGATTCTAGATGCCAAATAAATTTCTTTCCAGTCTCTAAACACAAATGACATTAACTTTCTCTGCTTCATTTTTCTCCTGTTTTTATTGGATGTTGCCCTGTGTTACCTGTAGTAATCGTAGCTGTTTTGTAATAAGGCATGTGAGGTACTAACTCACCAGTGGGGGGATCTCACTAATGTTGAGCTGCTACATTATTAAAGACTTCTCTCCGCTAGAATACCAAACTGAAGAGCTTCTTCTTGGATAAAGTCCATTCCCACACTAGATAAACAACTTTGAGGAATAAGTCGTTTATTTTATAGTTTAGTGATAAAATGGAGACAAGCTTAGTTTGTTTAATTAAGAAAAAAAAAACAATATAAGTGTTCAATGTTATAATTTTAAGTATTATCATCTGTATTTGGAAATAAGAATAGATAACTAGGGGATTTTTAAAGATTAAGGTAGTTTCCTAGTGCAGTCTGCTTGCTGTGATTGTAACTTGAGAATCCACAATGGCAATCAATAAATATGTGGAACAATTAAATGCAATAGAAAAATTTAATTGTCGAGACCCAGAACATGAAGTATGTAGTGCTTACTGGGTTTGGACCATGATGCTTACACAGCACACATAGCTGACTAATTAATCTAGGGTTTTCTTCTTTGCTTTTTTTTAAAAGCAGTTATGACACTTAATTATGTGCCATTTCCTCTCTTCACTGCTGTCATAAATATTGTTACTTGTCCTACAGGATGGCATGGTTGTGCCTTACTAAGCAATCTCTGACATTAATGGGGGGAATCTAAATAAATATATAGGTTGCATGAAAAATGACGTGCATATAATCATGCAGCAAATGACAGTCTTCCTTATCAACAGCATCTTGAGATTATTGCTGTGTTTCAATGAAAGAGCCAGCTTCTACTAATTTGGAATCCCATTTTGCAGGTACTCCTATTTGCCTGTATGTTTTGGTTCAAAGAAACACAGTGAGGTCGGAAAGGTTTCTTATACACAAAAATATATATTAAAGGACTGGGATCCTTTAATCTATATTATATAGAGTATATTTTAAAGGACTGGAATCTTGCAGAACTATTGCACCTCTTCCTGTGGGAAATGTTGCCTCAGTTCCTGCCATGTAGGAACAGCCCTTCTGCAAAGGTATCTGCTTGTGCATAAATGCAGATAATGTTATTTGTGTCTGTAGCTGGGTGTGACTCAGATGATGATCCTATGTAACATGCAACAAGCTTCTGCCTGTTCAGTCCCTGTTAGGTGCAAGTGACTGCTCAGTTCCCATCAGCCCTTGACAAAGCCTGCTCCTCCCTTCCTGAGCCTTTCAAGTGCTCAGCAGCAGGCAAAGGATGAAACCCTAACTCCACTTCTGCACACAGGGCACAAAAGAGAGCTCACACATTGAGCCACAGGGCTCCAACTGATTAGCTGTGTGAATTCCCATGTCCCCTGCACGAATTCCCATTTCTGTATCCCTTAAGACAGGAGCAATAGCCCAGCAGTAAATATTGTTCCATATATGACCTTAACCTAATCAAATGCGAGAGGAAGTAAGGGGCCTTCAGTGGACTGTGACTCAAGATTGTGCTTTTCTTGTAAATGAGCCATCCTGAGCTCCAGAACTGGTCTTGTTAAAAAAATCTCAAAATATTAAACCTCTCACTTAGCTCCTTCCCCCTGAGACAGATCTCTAATGCTGAAGCATTAACTGGTAGAAAAGATGCATTTACTGCTCTTCTCTCAGCCTGCTCCTTCAATAAAAGTTTTGCCTGTTGAAATGTAACTGGAAACACTTCAAATGTTATATCATATCATGGGATCTAGATCTGATGTCAAGTGCTTCACAGTTCTTTATCTTCATTGAATCAATGCTAGTACTTCCATTCTTTCAATGTCAGGAAATACATATTTTTAGAAATAGAACTATATGATGTGTTAATCCCATCTCCAAACAATAAGATGACTACAGAAGACTTAAAACCACTCACCAGGCAGTCTTTAGGGTTGTACAACCATGAAAAAGGCAGAAAACTCATGGGGAGCCATGAATGGAGTTAACAAAGTGATTTCTTAGATCATGACATTCTTTGACTACTGTATTAATTTATCTTTTTTTCAACTCAGTGAATTTCCTCTCTAGAATAAAATTGCATGGGCCATAAATAAGAATTATTTCTTCCTAAAATCTGGACATCTGTACATCAGGACAAACAAACCTGTAATCATGCAGACTTCCAAAATCAGTTCAATGCACTCAATTTGATTTTGGACATCTCAGACTCAATGAACTGATCCCTAATAGCAATGGATTTTATAAGCAACCCAATACATAGGGTTTATACTGTTTCCTTAAAAAAACAAGACAATTTGCATGAATCCTTTTCCTTAGAAAAATTTGGATGTGTTTCCCTAACATCAGAACCTGGCCTTCACCTTTCCTGCCCTACCACACATTATCTCTACTTAAAATTGGTTGAGAAAGACACATACAGAAATAAGTCTGTAAGCAGCAGAACAAATTGTATTGGATTGGTTGTATTAATGAAAAAGCATTTCAAAAACAAG
Organism: Hypocryptadius cinnamomeus; assembly: GCA_013400635.1. Lineage (NCBI taxonomy): Eukaryota > Metazoa > Chordata > Aves > Passeriformes > Zosteropidae > Hypocryptadius > Hypocryptadius cinnamomeus. The sequence continues at coordinate 4,579 of VYZP01060597.1, forward strand.
CATTCAATATTATCATTTTCAACTGAATGCATGAATAGGCATTTAACAAGATAATCAGATTTTATTAAAGAATAAAAGTAGTGTTATAACACAGGCATCTAACCTTTTTTTTTTTATGTGCTAATTATAAATGAAGATTCTATAACAACCGCCAATAAAGACGTGAAAATTGAAGTATGATGGTGGAACTTCAATATAGGAGCCCACCGTGTGACACAGGTAATCCTTATTGGTTTTAATGCACTGTGCAAACATCAAACATAGCAAAAATTTGATTTCCTCTGGGTCTGTGACTCATGGTCAAAAATATACTCTGCTGTGCAATAAAGGGCTCATATTGCTGCCCTTTTGCTTGCTGGCACAGTAGTAAGGTCTTTGAGCAGTAGTGGCCACCTTTTTCCATAAAATATGTAGGTACAGAATATCTTTGAAATTTCTGCCTATTAAGTTCAGCCAAAGAATCCCAGATGTTTTAAAGGTGACAGTTAGAGGAGTAAATACATACATAATTCTCAGGAAACTGGGTGGAAGAAATGACTGCCCAAAATAGACCGGGTCATACAAGAACGACATGAAGTTTGTGCCAGTGTCAATTACTACATAAATTTAGTGATATGATTCACACTGACACATTTTATATTTGTACTGGTGATTTTCACTGACATTTATCTCAAATAGGTAGCTCCATAGAGGCAAAGAAAACTTGCACATGTAGAATAGTGAAATCCAGATTATTTTTTTAATACTGAGTGATAAGTCTGAACTACTTATTTTACTGTTAAGGATTTGGCACGATCAAATTCTGTGTGATAAATCTGTCTCCCAGACAAAATCCATCACTGGCACAAATTCCTCTTTACTTTGAACTCACAGTTTTATTTATGGCTATAATTTGATCAATGTTTTGAATAGGAGGCTTTATACTCTAGCTGTTACGCAAAAAAAAAAAAACAAAACAGAACATGATTTTCACTCTGTGATGCATGGGAAGAGCTAATACCAAATGCTGCCATCTATTACTCAAACAGCTCTGCTCACTGAAATGCATATGTGTAAATTCAGTGTGTAGTTCCATTTCACATCTGAAGTATACTGCTGCCAAAAGGGGCTGCTATCCACTCTCCGCTAGTCACACATTCTCCCTGTCCTTGCATTGGATGCAGAAATTAAAAGACAATAGGATGGAACTGAAATATATGTGTCACAGGTTACTTTTATGTCATGTAAGCCAGTCAGCCTCTCCTACAACATAGTAAATGTTGCTTTCTGGGAAAACTCCTCAATGCTTCACTGAAAGTAACATGTAACTGGAAGCTGAAAAATAAGAATAAATTCTTTCTGTTCTTGTTTTCAGAAGACAAAGGAAAGGAAAGTATCTTCTTAAACTGCCCAAATAGGAGACAATTGCAGTTCCTGTGTCTGAGCTGTGACATATTTTCAGCTTGTCCTATCAGACCTTTTTGACTTAGCAGAGTGTACCTACCTTGGTGTGGCTCTGTCCAGATGGAAATACAACCCTACCATGGCAGGTCTGGAGATGTGGCTGGGTCTATACATAACCTGCATTGTGTAATGCAGCAGACAATTTGGAGAAAAGGGATAAGTTGTAGCTTCAAGGACAGAATTTCCCAGACATCTTTGAAAGGGAATTTGATCCTCACAAATTTTAATGAGGTCATTAACAGAAATTGAAGACTATCAAGTGCTGTTGAGTTTTAAAGAAATTTAGAAGTATCTACATGGTGACACATCAAAGCACGTTCAATTCACCATGTGGCTGAGTTTTTTGTGTTTGTTTGTTTGCTTGCTTGGGTTTTTTTTTCTCCTGGAATTCAACAGCAGATTGTGTACTGTTCACTTTTGCAACTGAGATGGAAGAATATGAAATGTAATATTGGCTCAGGATCTAACCAAGACTCAATCTGGTGGGAGCAGCATTGAGAAGGTGTTGCTGTGTGCCTGCTGATATTCTTCTTCTAAGTATCTTTATTGAAGAATATATAAAGAGAGTTGGAGGAAATCCATACTGAATAACAAAGAGCCCTTGAAAAGGAAGTGGGGGTCAGAACTAAGAATTGATGCAAAAATGCACAACAACAAATGAAGAAAAGGACAGAAAGGATGTTCAACAGAAGGAATCAACAGACTATCCCTGGTTAGACAGCACTTCCTGAGAGCATCTGAGGATCCTGTGGGTGCCACCCAACAGAGCTATGCAAAGAGCTATGATATCATTGAGGACCAGAATTAGACTGAAACCTCCCTATTAAGTTCCCTCTGCATGGCTACAGATGGAAGGAGATTAAAGAGAGAAGTCCTTTGCTTTTCTGGAAGAATCCCTAAGCAGAAAGCTGCAGCTATAAGTTTGTCCAAAAGATCAGAACATCCAGAGAAATGGAAAAGGGCTGAAGTCTGGTGCAGGGAACCTAAGTAAACTTTCCTCTTGCTACAAGATGGAGCAGAAAAATGCAATGAATGTAAACTGATCCACAGGAACATTTTCCAGTGGAAGACTTTAGAATTAAAACAGAATGAAGTCTACCCAAGGAGAACTTTTTTGAGCATATTTGGTGATAAGATACCTTGCTTTTTGGTGTTTAGCTGAGGCAGAAAGCTGTGGTAATTGAGAGTATGAATGATGCATTCAAAATGCAGTCTGGAGTTATCTGGCTGAACAGTGTTTCTGTCTCTGCTACTTGCTCGTGTGACCTTATGGGATCATATTAGAGTGATCTCTGTTGGATTGGGAACTAGGAGCAAATAAAGGCTTCTCCTCCACAGAAGAGAATCATTTGCCAGTCATAGTCAGAAACAGGTCATAGAGGTATATTTTGCAGGTGGCACACTAGGACAGTTCCCCTTCTAAGCAAGAGGAAAACTCAGAATGTATCTGACTAGTTGCCTCCTGGGCTACTCATATCACAGCACAAATCATGGGAACATCCAACATACATTAGGCTCTCTAAATGTAAGTGAAGTAAGACAGTCACAGTCTTGCTACATCTCTTACTAAAAGCAAGCCTTGGGTTAAAATGATTGTTCCTAGCAAGTTCTCATTTTCTGACATTGGATAGAAAGAGGAGCATGTGATGCTTATTTCTTTTTAAGACAAATCCGTTGCAGAGATTTGAGTGGCTGAAGTCATAAATCCCCAAGGAAATAAGTCAGGAGAGTGTCAAGTGTACAGAGGGACAGCCACATGTGTAGGCTGCCATTAGCTTTATCATTAGTTTGAGATTTATCAGAAGTCAAACCAACCTGATTACAAACATGGTAGTGTTTAAGTTGCCAATAAAGCACAAGTACACCTGTCAGTGAAAGTACAGTTTTTTCACTCTTTGAAACATTATCTGAATGTAACAAATATTTTTTTTAACTTCTGATTAAACTCTTTTCACGAAGTCTCATGATAAAAAACTATAATCACCTTATTGTCATAAAATTCCTCATTAGCTTACTTAATAATAATTTCCATAGACATTTCAACAATGACTTATGTCCCTGTTGAACCCTGGAGCAGATGACCTGGGAGTGCAAACTGTCAATAATAATGTCACATACAATTTTTTTCCTCCCTGTTCTGAATTACAGCAATGATTTGAGAATGAGAAGCATCCTGCTGAAGTGCACTGATGTTGCAGTGCTGAGGATCTGTGTGTTGAGGAGTGCACTTGGTGCAGGTACCTCAATGTGCAGCCGCTGTGGAGCTGCAGGTTGAGCTCTGGGTGGCAGAGCCCAAGGCAAGAGGCTGTGAACTGCTGTCCCTTGCACAACAAAGGCACAAGGACCTGTGGCCAGCCAGGTGAGGGACACCCGGAGATGCAGCGGGAGCTGAGAAGCCCAGACTTTCACATATCTAGACTGTAAGGGTATAAAACCCCAGGGGTTCCGTTGTTCAGGTTCATCTTCAGAAGCACCAGCTCGAGCTGTTAGTCAGTTGATGCGCCATTTTAAGGATCCAGACAGCTAAAACTGCTATGGGAAACCTGGAGTTGAGCCAGTAAGAAAACCTTGTCAAACTGCAAGAGAGTGTGGGTATGGCTGCAAAGGAACCTCAGTCTTAGCTCGAGGGGGTGAGAGTGTGACTGTCAGAGCTGCTCCCAGATGGTCAGACAGGACACTTTCCTTAACATTTACTCTTGGCCATGCATGTAAAATAAACATGCTGTTCAATATTTTGATCCCAGTTTTAAAGCAACTCTTTGGTGGCACCTTCTGTGGCTTTTTTTATTTTCTTTTCAAGATTTCTTCTAAAACTTCTAAAGGAAGATTACTTAGAAAATGAATTTCCTTTAAATGAAGCAACACCTTTTGTTAGACATGGAGTGAATTTAGACCCTGTGTGCATCCACATTGCTAAGCATGTGTTGTGAAAAGAGCCCTCAGCAGTGTACCAGTTTTCTGGGTCTTGTCATCTGTGTGATACACCATCACACTCTGGGAAAAACAGTTGTATAATTTTGCTCAGAAAAAGTCTTCGGGGATATTTCATATAAAGAGATTTTATTCACTGACTATGATATGAGTCAAAATCTCTTAGACTTGTTACCATAGCTATTCTTGACTGCTACTGCTGGTATTTTCTATACATATAAAATGTACTTTCGTTCAGAATTCGGGGATGAATTCTTGTAAAAAGCTTCAATAAATGATAGAAATACATTTCCTGCCTTTACATATAATTATGCAAAATAAGGATCTTCAATTTTAAACTTACTCTTCATTCTAGCACAGAAAATATGCTCTAAGAAAGGGTAGATGATATCATCAGTTGGAGTACTGCTGTATAACTAAGGATAAAAATTGGGGTTTGAAAAGATGTCTATCATTTATTGAAAAAGCAGGGATGTACAGGGACTCAGTCTATTAAAAATTTCTTTAGATAGTGTTATTCTATGCTTGTAGCAAACTCAAGTTTTTGCTGCCACTCCCACACCTCTAAACCAGGAACAAGCTGAAATATGGAGAGATTCCACTGATTGGCTGGCAAAAGGAAGCAGAACTGCCCTGACAGTCTGCAGCTTCATGAACAGTTTGCAGGGGAAGCTGCTCCATCAGGTATTACTTATCGAGGTCTTAAGATGAGCAGATATCCGGATAAAATACTTGCAATATGAACAAGACAGTTTGAGTTTAATTTAGACAAGAGTGAAAGTGGGTTAGAAGTGCATATATGTTGAAACAAATGCAAGGATCCATTAAGTCAGTTAATGTTGTCCTTAAGGTTGCCACTACTGAGACTGAGCCTGAAAGATTACAGTGCTTATCGTTCAACAGAATTGGAAAGAAGCTCCCCCAGATACTTACTATAATCAAATATGAGCATCAAGGTATGTTTTAGATTGAGTGCTTATGTCTTTCTCCCGGTCTCTGATGGGACTGGTGCTGTTTAACATCTTTGTCAACAACACGGACAGTGGGATTAAGTTCAACCTCAGCAAGGACACCAAGCTGAGAGGCTCAGTCAGCACTCTGGATGGAAGGAATGCCATCCAGAGGGACATGGACAGGCTGGAAAGGTGAGCACATGTGAACCTCTTGGAGTTCAACATGGCCAAGTGCAAGGTCCTGCACCTGTATAACATGGCCAAGTGCAAGGTCCTGTACCTGTGTTGGGGCAATCCCAAGAGAAAATACAGGCTGGGCAGAGAATGGATTGAGAGCAGCCTTCCCTCAGAGGAGAAGGACTTGGGGGAATTGATGAACAGGAAGCTCAACAGCTCTCAGCCTTGTGCTCTTGCAGCTAGAAAGGCAAATGTGTCCTGGACTACGTCCAAAGCGCCGTGGGCAGCAGGATGAGGAAGGGGATTCTCCCTCTACTCCACTCTAGTGAGACCCCACCTCAGTTCTGCGTAAAGACCTGGAGAACCCCAGCATAAGAAGAATGTTGAACAGGAGTGAGTCCAGAGAGGGCCACAAAAACAGCAGAGCGCTGCAACACCTCTCCTATGAAGACAGGCTGGGACAGCTGAGAGTGCTCAGCCTGGAGGAGAGAAGGCTCTGGGGAGAACTTACAGATCCTTCCGGTACCTAAAGGAAGCTACAAGAAAGCTGGAGAAGAACTGACAAGGGCAAGTAGTCATATGTGAAGGGCAGATGTTTTTAAACTGAAAGGGTAGGTTTAAATGAGATTTTAGAAAGAAATCTTTTACTGTGAGGGAGTTGAGGCACTGCTACAGATTGCCCACAGAAGCTGTAGCTGCCCTGGAAACGCTCAAGGCCAGGCTGGATGGGGCTCTGAGCAACCTGGTCTAGTGGAAGGTGTCTCTGCCCATGGCAGGGGAGTTGGAAAGAGATGATCTCTAGGGTCCCTTCCAACCCAAATCATTTTATGAGTCTACAATTTTAAGATTTGGGTCTCATTTAATGCTACTGAAACATTTCTTGTGGTCAGTTTTCTCATAAATAAAAAATGTGAAGAGGGAAAAAATAAAAAAAATCCTTGATGAAAAAGGTGCTGGTACAATTGTTAAGAGGAGAGTAGTGGCAATTGTTTAATGAAACTTCAGGAAAAGATGATATTGTACAGTAAAGAAGAAATTTTATCTATGGTGGAGCTTCTCCTTTGACTGTTACATACATTTGACAAAAATCTGTTCATGCTGTGACACTCTGGCTGCTGAGACTTTTGAAACTCAGTCAAGTGTGCTGCTTTCTGAACTGTTTTGAGCATCAAAGTGAGCTGTCTACCATTAAACTCATTCCTCTGCTCACCTTCCACCTTTCCCTGTATTCCTGACCTGTCCAATAATTTTTTAGCCCTCTGGACAGTTTCAGACAACTTGGAGATTGTAGCTGGAGAAAATTAAGTCTGACAAGTACTGTGGAAAGCAATGGCAATATGACACTTTTATGAAACTGCTGCCACACACTTCTGAGAAAGTCCTGCTTTCTAGGAAGCTTTATCTGATTTTGTACTAGACAAAATAATAGGCAAAACCCCCTAACTGTTTAAGATGCAGATTTGTAAACTGCTGAAGAAAGTATTTGTACACATCACTGTGCTGCTGTGCTGTCTGCTTCTCTTCATGTTCTCATGTTAGAGATTGTAATCTCACTGGATGAAGCCATGCTGCTAACACAAACAGAACTGGGACCCCAATTTCCTTTGATACAGAACGAAAAGCTCCATTACACAAAGGCAAGAAAACAGCTCACAAACAAGAGTGCTCAGGTCCAGTTTAAATAACTCTAAAAAAGTTATGATGAGTATCCAGCAGCCTGCTCAGTACCGTGACCATTTATTTCCAACTTCATAACGTAAAAGAAAGCCTGTTAATATCAGCAGCTAATTACAGCACCTCCTTCTCTCTCCAGACACATAAAAGAGGCTGTGAAGTGCAGGAGGAGAGACTGCAGCAGTGGCAGATTGAAGCTCTTCTTGTTAAATTAAATCTGGCTGAAGACGGAATGTGTTAGAGTGGACGGCAGTGATAATGGGTACTGTTTCTTCCGTGTGTCTGTGTATAAATTAAGTACCTTTCAGTGCTATCTGGGCAATAAAGCTTCAGCAGTTTTCCTCCTAGTTCCACATATGCAGCAATAATTACAAGCATAACTTTATGTACCTCTGACAGTAAAAGTATGAATAAATGATGTCTCATTGCTGTGGTCATGTTCTTTTTGGCCTCTTCTCTCATTCTGCTGTATCGCAAATCATGTCCTCTACTCTGGCAATGCTAAGAAACACAAAGTTGGCAGATGTCTTGCTGTGTGACATATTTCCCTTGCAGTTAGGTCTTTAAACATTCAGTCTATTTTCTGAAAGGAATGTGAAGCTGTGATAGAAAAAGAGAGTGCCTGTAGTGCTCATGCAATGCACTGGTGCTGTGTCATGGCCCAGGTTATTTCCAGACAATTTAAAACATTGCTGACTATTACCTTTTTCTTGCTTTATTTGGCTTCCCTTTCAAATCATAGTATCTTGCCATCAGTGCCGAAACTAATTTGGCTGTGACCCTTATATTTGGTGGCTAAATTGATTTTTCTATTCCTGATTCTTGTTTTCCCTTCCATTACAAAGCATCACCAGGATTCCCATATGGATAATGCATCAGAGTTTTTGGACAACTGGGTAAAAAAATCCGGTATTCTCATGACTTGCAAAAAAGTAGTTGAAAAATAACAATAACAAGCAGAAAAAAAACCAAGCCCAGCATGTGGGTAAAATTTAAATAGATTATGCCTTGCTAATTCTGCACTGGGAAATTCAGAGAGCTAGTTGCATTTGTGTTTTATTCCTGTAATGCCTCCAATTATGTTTTCAGTTTATTTATAAGATTCACATTATTTAAGAAGCATGTTAGGCCAGCATTTGCAAATAAATGAATTTTGACCTGAAAAGACAAAATATAGGGGGGGAAAAGATACTATAATGCCAGTAAAGTTGTAAAGCCATCTTTACCTTTATACTCAGGTGCTATAAAAATTAGATAAAGGTATTTCAATCAAGGTCAGTTGGAGGTTCTGGGTTCTGCAAATGTGTATGTGTGTGTGTGTGTGTGTGTGTGTGTGTTGCATTTGCTGCCTTTAATTCCTAAGCTCAGAGCTTTATAGAAAAGCACTGATATATTTTGACAGTAGCAAAGGCTTGATTTTCAGACATCCTTCATATTCACAGCTTGAAGTAAATTTGTTTTTCTCAAAAAATTAAAGTTTCCTAAACATCAGGGCTTACTCCTAATTTTAGACCTCGAAGCTGTAGTTAATTGGAGTTTAGTGTTGCCTTGACATTAAGTTTCACTGTACACGGCTGCTGGTTCCTCCCCTCCTTGTAAACAATCTCCTGAACATGTCTCCACCTCATGTTAAACCACTGTTTGACACAGGTAGGTACATTCAGGAATGTCGCAAAAGCAAGACAGATTTTTGATTTGTTTCAAGCTAGGGTTCACCAAAAGAAATCTCTTTTTTAAGTAAAAAACAAAGTTTTCCTTTTTCTCTGCTTTGGAAGACTTGGTGAGGGACACAAGAGGAGCTGGATCCCAAGAGTGTCTCTCTGTTCCTGATGGGCCTTGCTAGAGGAAAGGCTGGGACCATGTCCTGTGCTGCCTCAATGGGGTGGGAGCTGTCTCCCATGCCCCAGAGTGCTGCTAATCCATTAAGGAGTAAATGTGATGTTTTTGAGTTTGAACTCCCATCTGGAGGTTCCCTTAGTGACACTGTGCATCTTGCACGTGAGCAGCAGTTTTTCCTTTGTTTCCCAGGTGCTTTGTGGCAGCTGGCTGGAGGCCCCTTACTTGTGTCTGGGTATGGCTGATGCCTCAGGTTTTAGCTTTTATGTTATTTGGATTCTGAAGTACTGCTTTAGTGTGTTGTTCTGAGTTTCATATTAGGGGATAGTAAGCTCTCTTC
>VYZP01060603.1:0-10801 GCA_013400635.1 Hypocryptadius cinnamomeus
CCCTTCCCTTCCCTTCCCTCACAGCTTTAATATGGAATTTAGTGCTCCAGATTGACCTGCAGGACTCTTGTTTGTAAAACACCCTCAATAACAAACACTGTCGAAGGGAGCAGCCCACACTCCTGACTTTTGTACAGCTTTTCTGTGCAGAAAAGCTCCAAAACAACAACTCTGCCCTTTTTCCCCCATCACTGTCCCGACACGAGCTCGCTCTCGGGCTGGGGGCTTTGTGGCCCTCTGGCCGTGCAGAAGGGCTTTTAAACTGATTTTTTGGGTGCACCTAGAGCAGTATTTCCAGGTGCCCTTTCCTTCAGACAGCCCAGGGCCGGAGCCCTGTCCCTGCCTGCCCTGCAGGGTGTCCTGACCATCCCCAAATCCTTTGGGATGCAGCTCCCGGGGGCATGGCAGGGGTGGGATGGGGACAGCTCAGGATTTGGGATTTCAAGGGGGACTCCAAGTTCTGGGCATTCTGTTCCCCCCCTCCCCAGCACCTCCTCCTTGGCTTTTGGCAGGGGAAAAAAATAAGTTTGGGTGAAATGCTGGGAGCTGGGGATGGAATTGTTTGAAAGCTTAAGAGTGCCATCGTGTGGATTTGGGATTGGCGCTCGCGCTCCATGGAGCTCTGAACCCTCCTCTTTCCCCCAGAAAACACAGTTATTTTAATTCCCTAATAAATCTGTTGTTTGGGGTCCCACTGTCTCACCCACTCTGTATTTGTAACTCCTCACCCTTCTTTTCTTTTTGCTAATCGTCTTTTTTTAAATTTTTTTTTATCATCGTTATTTTTTATTATCATTGCACTTCATTGCTGCTTTAACCTTTTCCCTTTTTTTGTTTATAGCACACACTTTGTCCTGGCACAAATCACATGAAACTAAATAAACCATGGGACAAGAAAGCAAGAAGAAAATAAATGTCTTCATTCTGAAGCCATTTCCTTTGTGCTTTTGGACTCTGGGGCTCTTTCCTTTTCAGAGTTTCATGTTTTACTGGCTATTAATCGCCAAATTTAAAAATAAAAAGATAAATTGCTCTTTCTGCCTGTGGTTTAGGAACACACAAAACATTGTATTTTGAACACTACAAATCTGTAAGGATTTAAATTCCTTACATCTCTTAGTTAAAAAAAAAAAAAGGAAATAACTGAGATTTCCCAAAGTGACCTGCATTTTCACCAAAAAAACCCCACAGGTAAGGAGTTTTTTATATTCAGATTTGAATGGACAAGCAAAGACATTTTCCTTTTCATGAATACAATGTATATTAATTAATAAAATAGTGTTAATAAAGCATTTAAGGACATGGGACTGATCCTGCTCTAAACTTGATGGCCTCACTTCCACTCAGTGCAGCAGGTCTGGGTAAAATCTGTGTGGATTTTTTGTTAGAAAGTTTTTAGTCCGGGTTATTGAGGTCAGGAATGACTCCCATTGCCTTGACCAGGGTGGTTTGGAGCCCCTCAAAAACATCTTCCCCCTAAATATCCATTTTTAAACAAATCTGACCTTGACATTGTTTGCTAAAAGACAGCATCTGGATCCCAAGAATTTGCTCTTTTTTTAAAGAGTACTCAAACACCACGGGGACGTATCAAAAACACCCAAATCCACACTCAGAAAAAAAAAAAAATTAAAAAAGCAGATTTTTACCCAAAATGTTGGTGAGGTTTTGTGTTCCAGGTGTGAAGCAGCAGCTCCAGCACCAGGGCAGGTGAGGCTTGTGTGGATCTGGGGGTTACAAAAAAAGAAAGTGAGAATATCAGGGCAGAAAATTGCATCTAATTTGGTTAAAATTCACAGAAGTCTCAGTCTTTTGGGACGTATTTTTACTTTACATATTTGTTAATGTGAAATGTTCTCATCACCAAACATGCTTTAATATTCAAGGGGAAACTGATTCTGCTTTTGCCTCCTTACTCTTCCCAAACCAAAAATAAATATAAAGCTTTTGCATCACCCAGGTTTCCCTCCTCCCCCACCCTTCAACTTTCCAGCTGAGAAAGTAAAAGCACAAATCACACTGGGAAGTTGGGATTTTTCCTTGTTAAAAAATGTGCCAGAAAATTCCTGCTTTTCTCACCAGATCTCATTGTGGATTTGGGAGAAAGAATCCAAGGCTTTCAAGGCAGGGCACATTTATTTCCAGTGTTAAATCTCAGCCCCTGCAAGTGGCTCTTATAAACTTCATTTTAAAAGCAGGCTGGAGGCAGGCTCTTGCAGCCCTGTGGTTGAATAATTCATATTATTTGCCATCATTTAGGGAAGCTGATGAATGCCAGGGAATAAATACTTGGAAAAGTAGGGAAATCTGTCCTTCAACAACAGGGGAAGGGAGAAGTGCCAGCAACAGGGACCAGCCAAACCTGCATCTTCTCTGGGTGGGGTTTGAAGGACCAGTTTAAGGGAGAAGTTTGAAGGACCAATTTAAAATACCAGTAAAGAACCAGTTTAAAGGAGCTGTTTAAAGCTCATCCACCCAGCTCTGCTAAATAAGAGTTCAGTAGAAAATCCTCCCTGGACAAGCCCAAATAAGCCAGGCTTGCAACAAGCAGCAAAAAGCCCAAATCAGGGAAAATCCTTCCCCAGGAAAAGCAAACTGCCTAAACATCCCCCCACCAGTGAAGATTTCCCATCCAAAGCATTTAGGGTCTGGAACAAGCTGGGTGGGGGTTTAAAGGACCAGTTTAAGGGACCAGTTTGGAGGACATGTGTAAAGGACCAATTTTAAAACCTAGTTTAAAGAACCAGTTTAAAGGACCTGTTAAAAACTCATCCACCAGCTCTATCAAATAAAACCCAGTAGCAAATCCGCTCTGAAGAATTCCAAATAAGCCAGGCCTGAATCAAGAAAAAAAAAGCTGAGGTGAGGGGAAATCCTTCCCCAGGAAAAGCCTAAGTTATACCCCCACAAGTGAAGATTTCCCATCCAAAGTTTTTGGGGTCTGGAACAGGCTGGGTGGGGGTTTAAAGGATCAGTTTAAGGGACCAGTTTGGAGGACATGTTTAAAGGACCAATTTAAACACCCAGTTTAAAGGATCAGTTTAAAGGACCTGTTTAAAACTCATCCACCAGCTCTGCCAAATAAAATCCAGTAGAAAAGTCTCAGTAGAAAGGTCTCTGGACAATCCCAAATGAGCCAAGACTGAACCAAGAAAAAAAGCCCAAATCAGGGAAAATTCTTCCCCAGAAAAAGCCTAAAATGTGCCCCCATCAGTGAAGCTTTCCCATCCAAAGTTTTTGGGGTCTGGAACAGGCTGGGTGCGGGTTTAAAGGATCAGTTTAAGGGACCAGTTAGGAGGACATGTTTAAAGGACCAATTTTAAAGCCCAGTTTAGATGACAAGTTTAAGGGACTACATTAAAGGACCAGTTTAAGGGACCTGTTCAAAACTCATCTACCAGCTCTATCAAATAAAACCCAGTAGCAAATCCTCCCTGGAGAAGCCCAAATAAGCCAGGCCTGAACCAAGCAAGAAAAGCCCAAATCAGGCAAAGTCCTTCCCCAGGAAAATCCTAAAATGTGCCCCCACCAGCGAAGCTTTCCCATCCAAAGCATTTGGGGTGTGGAGCAAGCCCCTCTAAAGGAATGACTTCCCCTGCTGCCTTTGCCATCAGTCACAGGATGGCAATAAAATCTGGAGCTGTTTCCTTACACCAGCACTGCGATTTACCTACCCTAATAGACAATGCAAATGCTAAAAGGCACATATACATCTTCATTATATAAGCTGGTGCCTGAGTCATTTTCCTCCAGAGACAGTTTTATTCATTTTTATACAATTTGCCTACTGTACAGTGCAGATGGTTTCTATTAAGTAAAATATCTGTTTGCTTCCAAATTTTTAGTTTTCGTGATTAAATTACTTGAAAATGATGGTACATTGTATTACCCTCCTTCATGACTTAATGCAGTTGCAATTGCACGAGGCTGAACTGGAAAGCCCAGTTTCATCCACTCAGAAAATGGGAGTTTGGCCTCATGCTGGGAATTTCTGAGGTCTGCTTTGTATGTGCTGCAGCGTTTTTACCAGAAGTCAGAACTATGGGAATTATTTACTAAATGGATATATCTTAACAAGGAGTTTAAACAAAAATGTTGGACAATATGATAAGAGTTAAAAAAAAAAATAAAGCTCATTTTTTAAAAATTTTCTTTGGGTTTTTTGGTTGGGTTGGTATGGGATTTTTTGGTTTGGTTTTTTGGGGGATTTTTGGGGACAGCTTTTTGTTTGGTTTGTTGGGTTTTTTGTGATTTTTTGTTTGTTTGTTTGTTTTTGGCTGGTTTGGGGTTAGTTTTTTTTGTTTTGGGGTTGGTTTTTTTGGGGGGGTTTGTTTTTTGTTTTGGGAGGGGGGGTTTTGTGGTTTTTTGTTTGTTTGTTTTTTGGATTGTGGAAAAACTGCTGCTTCTGTGGGAGCGAGGGTTGGGAGGGAAGGCCGGGAGTGTGACATCCATCGCTGTGCTGCCATCGGGTGGATGGCTGGGAAAGCTGCACATTCCCAGAGAGCTGCAGGAGCAGGGAATGAGGAGCAGCAGCTCCCAAAAACTCCCCTCAACCTGGGAACAGGGACATTCCCTGCAGCAAGGAAGGGATTGAGCTCAGCTCACCTGTCTGCCCACCTAGTAATCATGGCCTGGCATTGCAGCAAGGCAAAGAATCCCAAAATAAAAATGGTTTGGGTTGGAAGGGAATTTAAAGGATGTCTAGACCATCCCTGCCATGGCAGGGACACCTTCCACTGTCCCAGGTGCTCCCAGCCCCAGTGTTCAGCCTGGCCTTGGGCACTGCCAGGGATCCAGGGGCAGCCACAGCTGCTCTGGGAATTCCATCCCAGCCCCTCCCCACCCTCCCTGGGAACAATTCCTAATTCCCAATATCCCATCCAAATTTATCCTCTTCCAGCTAAAAGCCATTCCCTGTGTCCTGTCCCTCCATGCCTTGTCCCCAGTCCCTCTCCAGCTCTCCTGGAGCCCCTTTATGCCCTGGCAGGGCTCTGAGCTCTCCCTGGAGCCTTCTCCTCTCCAGGCTGAACGTGCACAGCTCTCCCAGCCTCTCCTCACTGGGGAGCTGCTCCAGCCCTCAGGATCCCCAAGTCCTGCTGATCCTTCACCAAAAAGGAGCCAATCCCTCACTCCCAGGGACTGCCACACCTGGGCAGACCCCAAAGACAATCCCAAGACCCCTCTGCTCCCCCACAAGCACCAAATGAGGCTCAGGTGTCCATAGGTGTCCCAGGACCACCCCACACCCGGGGGTTTACCCTGATCCCTTGAATGGACAAATCCTGTGGAGTGTACAGGAAGTGAAGCACCAGCATCCCATAAAAAGCAACTCTGGGACATAAATCCACCGTGTTTCACTGCTTCTGAAATTCCCAGGAGTGGGAAGAGGTGCAGGAACACGATGGGGATGAGGAGAGCTGTCCCCTGGCAACTGACTCAAAAACCCCCTGGCATGAAAGGCTGGAACAAAGAAATAAGTTAAGACAAACTAAGGGGAGTCTATCAGCCAATGTTCGGTGCCAAACACCTGAAAATGAGGTGACAAAATATTCAGAGCTCTACTAAACATCATCAGTGCGAACTGGGAAGGAATAAAATTTCCATCCCAGGGACTGGAGAAGAGAAGCAAATCCTAAGGAAGTGGCAAGTCCAAAGAAAGCTGCTCCAGCGCTCGTGGCTCATGCAAACAGTAGCATAAACCCTTTTTGTGCTCTTCCCAACCCAAAACAAAAGCTTGTGGTGTCTGCCAGGACGTGCAAATCTTCTGGAGGAACAGAAGAGAGAGAAATAAATGTACATCTGTAACAAATCTCCACAATCTCAAGTAAAAATCCATTTCATCTGCTGGCATTGGCAAGGCACACCCATAAATCAGAGAAAGCAAAATATTGCCTTCATATCCATCGGAGATGTTCAGGGAAATCAGGATCTTATCTCTTGGGCTGCCACAAAAATTATCTGTTCCATCAGAAATGTCAGCAAAAGCAGCAAGAGCAGCTGTTCTGTTCAGCTTGTCCACTGCTTGTGGCCTGGAGAGCAACCAGGGGACAAAACTCTCCTGCAGCAGCTTCTGCTGGGGCACAGGGTGGAGAACAGACCCCAAAGCCCACCGTGAGGACACAGGAACCCCTGACAGCACAAAGTGCCACAAAAGAGCAAAATTGGGAGTTAAACCTTCCCTGGGTCTCCAAAGCGGGAGGGCAAAGGAGCAGTGGATGAGTCAGGGAGTCGCAGTCACACACACAAAGAGCAGAAAGCAGCCCCAAACAGCCATCAGGACACAGGTTCTAATCTTTCCACTGTCTCATCCCCAAATTTAGAGATTTGTTGAAGATGGGAAGCAGGACATTAACATGTACAACATGCCAGCTATCACTGCAACATAAAATTCCTGGTTTTCCATCTGCCATCTCTCAACAGGGTAAAGGAATTCCTCCTGCAACATATGAGCAGTTGTCTCTTTTATGGCTTTTTAATGGAAAGCAAATAAAAACTCTCCAACTTCGAATTTATCAGAACCATCTTGAAGAGTCTTTCAGAAGAGTTTTTCTATTTTTCCTAGAGCTGCAGCAGCTGCATCCAATCATGGCAAATAATTCCTTCCCAGCTATCCAGTGAGCCTGGGAAGGAACCAGAGCCTGCAGCTCAAATCCATGGGATGGCTGGTAACACAGGGAAATGGGATTTCCCACTGGAATAAGGTTGCAAACAAATTGCAGGTGACCGATATCGATAAGGACAAGGTTTTTAAAGAATTAAGTTCCATCAGGTAACAACAACAATAAAATAATTTCCAGGCTCTAGCACAGACCTCATTCTCTGACTAAACTTTTTTTTTTGCAAGTACAGAGCCCAAAATCTGAATTGGGAAATTCCTTAGGAGGGTGATGTCACGTCTTCAGCCAAAGCCCAGTGTGAGCCCCATCGCTGAGGAGGAGAGGGCAGTGCTGAGTTTATGCAAAATCACCACCAAAAAAAAGTGTTGGCCTCAAACTCTGAAATCACCGCTCCAAAATTTTTCTTTCTGAGCCTCTGTGCTCTCAAAATACAACTGTGGGCAATTTAAGGCACTCCCAGAACTGCAACAGTTTTGGAGGTCTCCGATCCCTGGGGTTTGCAGCAGTTTGGGTTGTAAATTCACCAGAAGTTCTGAATATACTAAAGAAATGGATCCTGCAGAATAAATGGAAAATGCTGAGATGTCATCACAAAAACACTAAAATAAGCTAAGTGTGACACAGCAACACAAAGCACAAATACAAAGTCTTAGTGCACAGAGCTCTCAGAGAAATCTCCAATAATTCCTTGGGGCAAGTGAAAGGGAAAGAAAGAAACAGAGAAGTTTTACACTGATTTTCAGATTACAAGGAAAATTATGATGAAGGAATCTGGATTATAAAGAGATGTGGAGGGTGGAAGATGATTATCCAAAGGGTCTCAGCTCTTCCACCAGAGTCCCTGGATAAGGAAAACCACAGAAATGAGGCCCATGAGTAAAAACATTGACAGGTTTTCTGGGAAAGAAATGTCAGGTCTGTCCTGGAATCAATTTATCTATTGAATCTAAGAGTTATATAAGTATATAGAATGAAAATATATGAATGAAAATATTAGAATATAAAAACACACAGAATAAAAGCTGATGGCAAAGGGAGCAGTGCTATCAAACCATCCAACCACGGGAAAAGAAATCTTGTCATTCTCCTTCCATAAAACCATGAAATAATCAGAGAATGGATTGGTTTGGAAGGGACCTTAAAGGTTGTGTTGTTCCAACCCCCAAGAGGACAGAAATGGGATGAAGCAAGTCCTTACCTGAGAATGTGGGGACTTCTGAGCATCTCTGAGCCCAGAGGAGCAGAACAGAACCCACTGGAGCTTTAAGTGAATCCAAAGCAGCAAAGTTCTCCCTGCTCAGCTCAAAGGGCAGAGAACACAATCATTGGTGCAGTGTTGGGGATAGAAACCACAGTCACACCATGAAACCCTTCAGAAACACTGAACAAAAAGGGGCCTTCGTGGCTGCTGTCATTGCATTTGGAATGTTTTAAGGCACACTGGTCTGTACTTGGATGGAACAGGAAGGGGAAGGAGTGTTGGGATTTGGTGCTGTTCATTTTTAGTCCTGTCTGAGTAAAAGTCCGTCTGCCAATGGACACTGGCTGGAGGAAAAGCCCAATATTTCACTGCACAGGCTTCCTGTGGCGCTACATCATGGTGAGGATTTGGGGCAATAATGCACAAATTGGAATGTAAATGCAGTATTTCAGAGGTGGAGGAGAAAAACTGAAGAACAGAGGGAAAAAGGAAAAAAAATAGTATCATTTTAGCAGTGCACTCATCACTCTACTACAGCCATGTCCAACAGCCTGCACCACTGCCACTGGCCAGGGAGGGAATTCATCCCCAGTTCAGAACAATCCCTAAACTGGAATCTCAGCAGGACCATCCCTGTGCCTTTGGGGTCAGGATCCCTCAAGGGAAATTAAGTTGTGATCTTCAAGTATTGGAGCTTGAGACAAGAAACATTTTCAGGCTGTGACCCAGCACAAGTTCCACAGTCTGCAGATCAATGAGAGCCTTATCAAACCTTATCACTGCTGTGTTTGGAGAGAGAACCTTAAACACTGAGGTGGTCAGGAGGCTTTTACCTCATATATGGAGATCCACTTTGTGTTGGAACTAAAATATAAAGAGCTGCCCAAAAATATTCCCAGACCAAGATCAGAGGAGTTCTGCTGTCCCATCACAAAGGTAAATACACACCCTTGTTCACTGAATTAATCCAGATTGAGAAATAATTTTATATCTATACAGATTTTATATTTTGTAATTATCCAGATTTTATCCTGTAATTAAATACATGATTTTTAGTTTCAGGCCATCCTGTCTTCTGCATCTTGGGCAGACAATTCCAACAGTTGGGAGCTTCCCCATCTGCTGAATATGCCAGGTTCCAGCAGAACAAGTGGATCCATGCTGGCTGCAGGCCAGCTGAGAAGGAGGAAGATTTATGCAAACTCTCAGGAAAACATTTCCAACAGCTGGAATAGAAAGGAAATCCAGGCAGCATCTGAATCACAGAGTTATTACTCTGCCACTCCACACAGAATCACCAGGGTCCCTCCAGCAACCACATTATTTAATAGACCATTTAATAGACTATCAAAAATCCAGTTGTCTTCATTACAGCAAACAGGAAACTGTGGGATAATGGAGTGATTTTGTGAGTGGAACAACTGCTGAGAACCAAAGGTGAAGCAACACAGAGAAGTTTCACACTGACAGAAACAAGGATGCTCCACACAGGCTGAAAATTGGGAAATTTCAGGTCCTGAACAGCTTAAACCTTACTCAGGGTTAGCATGAATAAATAATGAATAAATATAAATGGGAGGGGAGGGCATGCAGCCATGGGTCACATTTTGAAGTGCCTGCACAGATGTTGACCATTTTTTGGGATGAGTTGAGGCACTGTTCCTTCAGGCCAGGCCCAACATCTGCAAGCAATGGAGGTGGAGCCAAGGCCCAGCACTGCTCACTGTTCCTGCAGAACCCGCCGAGTTCACGTTTGTAGGGTCACAATTCAATTCCACAGCAACTGATCCGAGGAGATTCCAGACACAAACCAGGGAAAAGCAGCTTTGGGGCCGTGCAGGAGTGCTCAGCTCAGTTCCTAAATCACCCCAAATCCCCCCGACCCTGCTGAGGAATCCCTGGGTTCAGTGGCTGCAGATGACCATGGAAACTCCTGGGAGAAGAGCTGAACCTAAATTCCTCAAAAAGGCAGCTGGGGTAGCCTGGAAGTCTTTCCCAGATGTAAAAACTTAAATGTTAAAAAAAAAGGTTTTTTTCAAATACTAAACTTGCAGCACATTTCACAGGGGGAAGTTTAAAGGGTCACTAGCTGAGAAAGCACACACGAAAATATGAATTTATAAAGAATAATTTCCTCTCTCACTGCTTCCCCCAGAGCTCAATTTAAATATTAACAAATGACCTCAAGTTAAGAGCAGCTGTCCCAGAACCAAGGGCTGGCCAGCAAGACCTGGGCAGCTGTGCCAAGGTTTGACAACCCTTTCCATGCTGGAATTTTTCCTAATTTTTTCCCAAGCCAAACCTCTCCTGGAGGAACCTGAGGCCACTCCCCCTTGTCTTATCCTGAGATGAATCTGCCTCCCTTCCTGCAAAATCAAATCCTGTCACCAAAGGGTCCTGCAATGACACTTCTTGACAATTTTTATCTAATTAACCGAACATCACAATATTTTGCCTTTTTTTTTCCACTTTTAGTACTTCACAAAGCAAATTCAAGATGACCTTAGCATTTTTGACATTTTAATGAAGCAAAATTCCAGGAATTTATAACCCTTCCTTGTTCCTACAACAAACAATACAATTCTTTTTCCAGATCTGAAATACTCACATGATTTATTCCTGAACTCTCAAGTTTTTCCAGGTTTTGGAGTGGCTGCTCCATCCAACTAAAACACCCCTTGGGGTTTTATATTGAGGTTTGTGATGGGTGCAGACCCCAAATGATCTGGGGCTGCTGCCAGTGGGGATCCCAAATTGTGGGGGAAAGCAGGATTCTTTTGTTGATGTTTTTAAAAGCAATAGTTCTAAAGAATTCCGAATTTTAAAGTATTGTTGGAGTAAAATTAGCCACTGATTTTGGGTTTCCACTCTCCCTGGTGCAAAATAGAGCTGCTCTAGGAGTGTTTCCTCCAGGTAACCCTTTACAGCCTCAAACCTGGAAGAATTGGGATATTAAGGGAAGGGAAGGGAAGGGAAGGGAAGG
>VYZP01060646.1:0-14137 GCA_013400635.1 Hypocryptadius cinnamomeus
CAAAAATTTGAAATTGAAACACCTGACTTTGGACAACATCACTAAGAGCCACGGAAATGCACCTTTTTAATACACAGGTGTCTAGATTCTAGATTTCTTTTGTCTTCTTTGTTCTCAGTACAAAACTGCCAAGTGAGCAGCAAGGGGGCTGCCTCTCAAAGGAAGGTGAGCTGATAGCAAGGCAGTACAGGGGCCTCTCTGACAAGAGCTCCATCCCATGGGGGTCCAGAGTCAAGCCAGGGAGTCAAGCCAAGAAAGCAGGGTTGGAACTGGCAAGGTACCAGGAAGGCATGGCACACCCATGGTGCAGCTCAGTCAAGGATCAGGGGCCAGGGCATGATCTCAGCTGCAGCTCTGGAGCCAAAGAGTGTAGGGTGCACACATGGAGCCTTAGGGTGGGGCATCTCTCAGTTTTTTCTCACAGCTTAGCTGTTTCTATGGAAGGCCAGCTCAAGGTGCACTGTAGCAGGGCAGACCCCGAGGACTGTGATGGAAGAGGGGAGAGGTTGCATGAGAAGACTGAAAAAGAAGGTGCATATAGGCTGGTCAGGGCAACTAGACCCTGCTGCTGCACCCAGTGCTTTGATATCTCAAATATGTGTCAAAGCGTAGTTTGAGTACTTACAAAGATGGGCAATAAACCTAAATCAGCAACTTCCTATGCTTCATCCATATATTTATCCCTAGAAATGAGGGAAAATAAAATGAGCTACTGTGACTTTTATTTCTGTAATAAATTTAAGTATTGCTTAAGATTCACCTAAGTTCTGATTTTAATTCTTTGATGGCTATTTATAGTCTTCTGTCATGCATGAGCAGTTAGATAGAGATAGATGTCAGTGTTTAATTCTCCCTGTGACTAAATGATTACAATATAACTCACTCTCCATGATACACTGGTGTGTCCTGCTGAATCTGCCAAGCGAAATGCATGTGCCCACAGAGGAGGATCAAAGCTGCAGAATCACAGAATTGTTTCATTTAAAAGGAACCTCTTGAGATCACCTGTTCATGTCCTTTCAAATACCCTAAATTTGCTTTCTGATAGAATAACTCTCATCAATGATGTTTTTCTTTAGGAACACTATTTTCTTTATCTTTTGTCTGTGCAAGTTTCTTGATTTTCTCTACTTTTACTTCTGTTTTTGTTTTATTATGTTCCCTGACCCATTAACAGAGTTCCAAAATTTTTTCACCTGTGCTAGGTACTCAAATGATGAACCATCCATCCACTGGGATAATCTTCTGCACGCTTCCTCACAGAGTTATGATTTTCTCAATAGTAATGCACAAAAATGTCTGTCAAATTTCATTCATATTTTCAGATGGATTCATGTATTGATGTGCTTTCTCCTCTTGAGCTTACTTCTGCATACATTTGTGTAATTAAACTGAAGAAACTTTAATTTCCAAGTTGTGCATACAACAATGTATAGAAGCAGAAGATTGCATTAACTGTGGAGCTACTGCTTGTACAAATGCTTGTATAATCTCTGAGTAGACTAAGCTGCTATACTGCAAAGAACAACGAACATATCTTTATTTTACATATATACACTCTGTCTAATTTTTTGTGTCTGTGTTCTGTAGCTTTCATATCATACTGGTAGAAAAATGCATTTGTATAAGTAAATTTCATAAGGAATACTTGCTTTCTGGTGCTGTCTTTGGACAGAGGCAAAAAGGAAAATGAGAAAAAAAAATAATAATAGAAAAAAGATGGATACCAGCAGCAACTGAGATTTGCTCGGTGGGTGAGAGTATGGTGCTAATAATGCCACGGGTGTAGGTTTGATCCCTGTACTGGGCCATTCAATTAAGAATTGGAATTAATGATCCTTGTGGGTCCCTTCCAACTCAGAATATTCTGTGATTCTTTAACTGAAGCCAGGGTTTGTGTTTAGGAGATGTAAAATTGGCATAATTGAGCTCCATCCAACCCCGTTGCCTGGCAGCTTTGAAAAGTCTCTTCTCCCTCTTCCATGTGAGGTCCTACAACAGCCTGTTGAAATCCACCAGATGTTTCCTGGGCAGGGAGAGAAGCACTGCTACAGCAGAGGGATTAGGCAGATGATAGCTCAGTGCAGAAACACAGGTAAGGGAAAGAGGTGCAGTAACAATTCAGACCAATGAAAAGAAATAGAATTAGCAAAATCATAAAAGACTCATGAGATGATAGCACAGGAATTGTATTGCAGACACAAGGCTTAAATATGTGACGTGTTTGATGATAGCAGCATTAACTGTGGCCTAATTTCACATGGTATGTACCCAGAACCATGACTCCACTGCAGTATCAGTGGGTCTTGCCCTCTGTACAGGCACTTCATGTTAGTTCAGCTAAGGGTTTTCCCAAACTAATGCAAGTTAAACTGGGGGAAAAAAAAAAAAAAAAAGCCATACTGGAAATAGCAAGAGTTTTATCAAGTTAACTCAAGGCCTTTATTAACCCCCTACTTTATGGTTTTGTAAGCTTTTACATAAGCAATACAGCCCTGAAAATGTTCAAAAGTTTTCCAGTAGTATCTTTATTTACACAGAACACCATTGTATTGCTCATCAATAACATCACAGAAGGATCCCAGTAAACACACCAAGAATCCTCATGCATTTTTCCATGAACAATTTAGTGAATGATGTCACACAGCAGGGTTAACTAATTACATTTTTAATTATTCTCTGAAATTAAAGTTAATTCTATTTAGAACTTATTTAATTTAAATAGTCAAACCATATTTCATGTGCCTAACTGCAGATATTTTCAGAACTTCCTACTCTTTGCTCCACCACAAACATAATTTACAGGAAAGTTTTTGGTGCAATTTCAAGAAGAAAAGCCAGAATATCTTTTCCTTTTCTAATGATAACCAGCAGCCTCAGCTCCCTGCACTTTTAAAGTGGGTAGGTAAGGAATGTCTGTTATTCAGCACAATATGCCACAGTGGCATTTCTTATCATTACAGCACTATAGGACCAGAGGATTCATAAATAGTATTTGCCTTCTGGCAACTTTATTCCATGAAAATATCCTTTTGATGCTAGGGCTGTGCTCAGCTGAAAGAACCCCCAGGCTATCTCTATTCTTCCAAAAGTTAGTATACTGCTTCCTGGAGAAAACTAACTAACTAAATAAGAATTAATAAACAAAGCATGCACCAAAACCAAAAGTAACATTAATTACTGCATTTATTTGGCTGTAATAAAAGCAAAAAGATAGCTTAAAGGTTACAAGAGAATCACAAATGGAGAATACTGTTCCACAGATTCTCTTCTAGCTGTGTATGATTACACTAAACCCCTGAAGATAACCATGAAGCACTTCAAAATTCAGGACTTATTATTCATATTTCCCTGAAATTCTGCATCCATATGGTTCTTTCTGAAGACAGGTTTTGATTTACTTGACATCTTTGAAAATTAAATATATTTAGTATAAAATCCCCTTTACTGCTGCAAAGACAGAGACCTTCTAAAATCTGCCATTTGTCTTGACTTCAAAACTGATACTATTTATTACCATTTTCAGAAATGCTCAAACACTTGCTAATGGAAAAAGGACAAGATTCATGTCCAAAGGTGTTCTAAGAAAAAGGACTGGGAAAGGAGGAATGGCAGACCAGGAACAGGTGCATGAAATAAAGCAGCTGTGGAACGAGGCATAGGGAGCTGAGGCAAGCTGAACACTGCCTCCACAGCTGTCTGGAAATGCAATGGTGCGACAAAGACAATCTGGTTCTGGGGTTTTGTCTGTCATTGTTTTCCAGCGTCTTGGGCTTGGGGATGGGAAACACTAGAGGTGAGAGCAGCCACAATCCTGTCTCTGTCTTGGTCACCACACGGAACCAAGTTGAGGTGGTAAACAACTTTTTTTGGGAAAGAGCCTTCTCTTTCTGTATACTTTTGTTCTTAATATTGTTGCTGTTACTGTGTGTTCCTTATTCCATTTGTGTTTGTTTCCAGTGAATCATTATCCCAACCCAGAGTCTCTGCCTTTGTCCCTCTCTTGCTGGCAGGGGTGGTGGGGAAGGGAGTGGATAATTTAGATTCTAATTTCTGTGGATGTCTGTGTAACAAGAAAGGCTTTACAATGTGAGACTTAAATATGTGAAGGTCACTTTGACATAGGTTCTTGGAATGCCTTGTAAACTGTAAGGTGTGATGACCACCCCAAATGCACTGAAATTGACTCTATACAAGAAAACATTTCTGTTGTACTGCTGCTGATTTCAGAACCAAGCATTTACAGCATTTAAAAAATAATTTCCACATAACATACTTTTCTTCTGTTTTTTTCCTCACATGAAAGCTACCAAGCACCAAGCATCTAGCACCTACAAGTGTATTCATGCAAATACACTTGTTCAAAGGCATGGCAGGCTGCTTCAGCTGATGACTTAAAATAAACCTCTGCATTTCCTGAAAATATTCTTTCTTACTCCATTAAGTATAGAATTGCCAGGGTTTTCTTTCCTTTTTCTTTTCTTTTTTTGGCAGTGCTTTGTCCCTAGTGAATATTAAGGTGCCTCCTCTCATGAAACGGAGGAGCAAATCAATGCAATGTCTTCATTTGTTGTGTGCATTTGTGGCTATAGCAAACCTAAGAGTGTCTTGGGGAAGCCTCAAAGCTTGTTTTCTACTCAAAGAAAAATTGCATGAGACAAAAATATGCCTCTGAGGTTTAATTATCCTTCTTGGCTACCTCTTATAAGAAAAAAAATGTACTGTAGCTCTCTGAGTTTTTCCATGATCAAGATACCTGTACTTGTTGCTTTTTTTCATGCCAGTGGTAAATAGGTCTTTAAAAATGAATTGTTTCTCCTTCCTTTTTTCGCTGTACTCTCAAGAGTTTCTCTCTTCTGCACAGATGTGCAAATGTAGTGATGGATCCTAGGAGAAAAATTAATCTAACACTCCCCATGTCAGCTTTTCAGTTGATGTATTTATGTTTGATGCCTAGTTGTTCATAGAAGTCTCAGTTATGGAATGGTTTTCTGATCCCCAATGTTCCCCATCAGGTCTTTCTTTCATTGGGCATAAAATTCTTCTTTCCTTCTTGGCTGCCTTATTTCTTCTTAGCATTCTGCTAAAATAATTTTTTAAAAATCACTAAATTTTTCTTGAAATTTAGAGTGTAAGCCCTACATCTGCCCAAACCAGCCATATTAGTAAAAAGCTTCCATCATCTCATTTCTTGTGGAGTTGCCTGAATTTTCTTAGGAATAAAACCGCTGGTGGGGCAGTTTAGAGCAAGATATGTCCTCATTCTGTGATACTGCTGAGTAACTGATACCTTCAGGTTTTTCTCCATCTGGTACCTCTGAAATTTTTACTGAATGTACCTTATTCAACTACACATTTCCCACAGGATAACATTTGCTTCACCTGCATAAATGAGAAATGAAATATGAAAATCAACCCTGTCACGTTGTGAGGGTCTGATGCAGCATCTTTAACTCCCACGACATTTGTTATTCCAACTGACTGGAATCTTTCCAATGGCTCTGCATGCTTTGAGGCCTTTGAAAGTGCTATTTTTCCAGCAGCACTGTGCAAGGCCAGGACAGAGGCCTCATTAATGATCTGGAAAAGAAGTGTAGACTTTGGACCAGTTTTCCAGCTGCTAACATAGGTTGTGCTGTGGAGATGCAGACTGTTGAAGAGGGCACTCATGATGAAATTGTGAAAGGACAGACCAGGAATCCATTTCCTCCTGACCAGGAATCACCAAACATAATTACCCCACATTTCTACAAAACAAATTCTGTGTAGTTTTATGAGGCAGAAATAATGAATATGTTTCATCCCACAGATTTACTGAGAGAGTAGTTGACTGTGTCCTGTGTGGTCATTAGAAGAGCCAGGTAACATAAGTCATAAGAAGTAACTTCCTGCCATATTTTTCATTCACGCTGAGAGTTTTAATGGCAGAAGAGATGTTAATTAACTTTGTTCAGTAGTATTTTTCCTCATACACTTGATTATCTTCACCTGTAATGTTAAATGTAGAGATAAGAAGAGATTTAAGATTCTCAGCTCACCAGAATGATGATAAAAGACTAAAGCAAGTACCATCTCAGGCAGATTATAGCAGGAAAATTAGGGTCTGGATTTTGAAACCTTTTCTTATCCTTTTTTTTTTTTTTTTCTTTTTGGCCTAGAGCTAGCAGGGTCCTCTCCAACTACTTTTTATCTAATTGCTTTTTCACTAGTTATGGAATAATTTTGCTCTTTGCTGGATGTTTTCCAGCCTCTCCCACCGGAAGTGGCTGAATTGCTTGGAGAGAGAAATAAAATTAAAATATCTGGTACTATAATAAAAAAGTATCATGGAGAAAAGATTTTTACCCAGGTGTTTATTAGTGTAGAACACACTGCAGATAATTTTGGTTTGCTAATTAATGACAGGAAGTTGCCCATGGGACTGAGGCCAGCTGTGGTTACCTGCTGGACAGGAGCATTGACTGGAGTAGGAACAAACCGTGGAAGGCATCAGGGCCTTGGGCATTGTCACTACCAGCCCTGCGGCAGCACCGGAGCTGTGCTCAGGGCACTGTCACCTCACTGGGGTCGCAGGCTGTGCTGCTCCCAGTGGGGACCAGAGAGGGTGAGGGCTCAATGGGGAGCAGGGCCATAGCTGGGTTGCAGGGACCAGAGAGGGTGAGGGCTCAGTGGGGAGCAGGGCCATAGCTGGGTTGCAGGGACCAGAGAGGGTGAGGGCTCAGTGGGGAGCAGGGCCATAGCTGGGTTGCAGGGACCAGAGAGGGTGAGGGCTCAGTGGGGAGCAGGGCCATAGCTGGGTCGCTGCCTTGCAGGGGCTGCACAGGTTCCAGGACAGCAGAGGCACCAAGGGCAGAACCCTGATTCTGGACAGCCATGTTCATTGCCAGCTCCTCCGGCTCCCTTGGGTGATGTAGGTTTTACAGTGCTCCTCTCCTAGAAACAAATGTGTTCCAAATAGGTACTTCAATGTTTCAGAAGCAATTTTTTTTTCTTTTCCTGGAGGGAAAGGATAAACTGTAATGATTTCCAAGGTTTAAAATGACATTCTGCTACTTAGCGATTGCTTTCTTTATCTATACAGTGCCTGGATACACAAACTCCATTTGCAGCTCAGGTACATGTATCTAGCTGTATTGTTTTGATCTTGCCTCATGAGAATGGTGTTTGACAGAGTGTCAATTTGCAAAATGTGTAGTCCAGACTTCTTGAAGAACAAACCAAGATAAGATTCTTAAATTATTTTTTTAAGCCAAGTATAAAGGTCTCATTTTCTTTTTGAACATTAATTTCAATGAAGTATCAGAGCTTAAAGGATTTAATTATGAGGCAAAGTGGAAACATCCCATAGAGAACTTATATTCTTGATGACCTTTCCCACATGTTCTTCAGTAAGAACAATCATTTTGGGACTTGGCTGGAAAATGGATTATGCTGACAGAAAAGAGTAATATTTGCTGAGGAAGATCATGCACCTGAACTACATGCCACTTACATCAATAGAAACACTTTTCAATGCTTTTCAATTGTGTCCTGTTCTGTTGGTGTTGTACAGAAAATGTGGGATGGCAGCATGAGATTTGGAAAGAAAGATAAAAGGACACTATAACAAATTGATTGGTTAAAAGATAAGCTGTATACAAACACTTTTTACACCAAAATTATCTTTTGAGGTTTAATGAGGTTTTGTTAGCAATAATAAAAATTTAGGATACAGATCTAGCCTGTATATCAACTAACCTTCCTAATCACAGATATTTTTTGGTTGGCAGAAACTTTAAGGTTTTTGTCTCTGTGGCCTTTTAAAATCAGATAACAATGGACACTGTAATTTTGGGAACAATTTCTTCATATACTTAGAAGAAATGATATGTCCTTTAACAACATGTTTTGTGTTTAGTTTTTAGGTTATTTCCAAGCATGTGCTAATTTTCAAGGGTGCTGTTTATGAGTTTCCTAGGCTGGGGTTACTGGGTTATTGGTAACACCAGTATGCTAGAGGGTTGTTCATGAGTGTACTGGACTGCTGCGGTGAGTCTGCAGCCATTTCACTCAGCTGCACTGCATTCTAAGATCTCATGTGTTCTGATACACAATTTTACTGGGCTTGCAATAGCTGGGAAGAAAGGAAGGGTTTGTGCTTACACAGCACAGGTTAAGACATAAAAGGTACAGTGGAAGACTTGTGGATGCCAGGGATCGCGTGAACAGTCAGGGTTGCTTGTCATATTCTATCAAGTACCAGGTGCAACATGGATGTGGTCTTTACTGTAGTGGTGGAGGAATCTGATCAAGCAGAACGCCTTCTATTGATGCCTTGAGAAGCCACCTATAGCAGAGGCTAGACAGAGTTAAAGGAACAAAGTATGTGTTTATTAAAAGGCCTTCAAAGGATACACCTTCGGCAGTACAAGAGCCCAGCCAAGGCTACACCCAAGATGGATGACAGGTCATAAGTATTCACACTTTTATAAGTTTTGGTCCATTTACATATTGGGTTAATTGTCCAATTACAGCTTCAGGTTATGAAGTCCCATCCTACCAGATTGCCCTCCTCAGTTTGCTGTTGTTTATGCTTTTTGGGCCTGAAGCTGTAACCGTGTCCTTGGTTCTTGGGCTGGAAAAGGATTGTTTTGTCTGACAAAACTGTGAAGAGAACTTGCTATGAGTTTATATGAAGGTGAGAGTTATGTACTAATGCAGTACAGAATCTGGAAAATATGAAAGCTGAAAGTTAAGGCATCAGTATGATAACTTCTCTCAAACGCACTTGAAACTTTTGTTACACTTTGACACAGGGAGGAGATTAGTCTTTTGATTTCTGGTAGAGACTGGACTTTTCCCTTTTTTAGACTAAAAACTGGAGAACATCCTGGAAAGATTCACACACCCAAAAGATATATGAATGAAGTAGCAATCACTTCCTGAAACTTTATTTTTCTGTTATGCAGTCATATTAAAGGAATATAATGATTATTTTGATTTGGTCCTGTGAAACTCCATGCAGATTTGCATTGACAAATACACTTACTTTATTTTCTTCTGCTGAAACCTGAAAGTGAGTAGGGGTAACCTAACTCTCATACAGGAGTTCTATGTAGCAAAGTGTCTGAGCAAATATCTTATTTACAATCTTTAAGGACACTGTTAGAATGCAGCAGAGGAAATCCATATTCTGGCCACAGTGGTCTGGTGATATGGTTGTATGTGACTTCTGGACCAGAGCTGACTCACATTAGCTAACTGGAAACGCAAATGAAAGAATTCACACAAGTGCACACACCTTACAAGCCCTCTGTCTTTGGATGTCTTTGAAAGTCCAAATGGATTATTGAATATAGGTACCAATTAATGTACCAAATATTGATATCAAAATCATGGAATCTTAATTCCAGGTTAGAGACTCAGCTGTTTCACCTCCTGTTATATGAGCTATCAACAAAATAGTGTTCCATTTTGCTGTTATTTTTTCAAAGAGGGAAGAGATGACAGAAGAAGAAAGAACAAAGTGATTGTAGAGAATTTGCAGTGAAGATAGTTATAGTCTCTGTGTATGTGTGCATGTCTATGCAAATCTTCTAAATTCAGCTAAATTCAACTAAATTGTACACAGGCTCATTGGGGAAACAGAGCTTCATGATGTTGTTTTTATGGACTGGGTTTTATAACGGCGCTTTGCACTTAAAAATGTGAACAGGGCATAGTGTTTGCAGGATGCTGAAAATGCATTAACTTTCTCAAAAACTTCCTTACCCATGTTAAACCTAATTAAATAGCTTTAGCTTTAGTTTCATCATTTAAAACTGATATAGTTAAGTATTTTTTAAAGGAAAATACATGCTGATATCTCTGCATACTATTAACTATTTAAGTGAACACCATTTCTGCAAATTTTGTGATGGATAATAACTTTACCAAAGCAGATGAAATGAGCACATCATGTCTCCCTAGTACTAAATGTATCCTTCTCTTTGAATTGTTCACCACTATATATCTACTTATGTACACAAAAACATGCGGTAGCTGCACAAAGCAGAGCTTGGGTGAGTCTGTTGAAAGGATGCCTTCAATAAGCTCTGTCATATTTCAAATTGCAGATCAAGCACAAAACAGGTAAGGATTTTCCTGAGAATTACTGAGGTGAGAGTTGTGAGAATTAGAACAGCAAACTGTGGCGAGAGTTAGAACAACATAGCGTATGGGACTGTCTCTTGGGGAAAGAATAATTGATGAGTATGAATGGAGCAAAGGAATATTGTGCACTGTTCACCTTGGCCTCATTATCATGCCAAAACTTAGTTACATAAAGTACTGAAATACAAAGCTGCTCTTACTTTGACACTGTATGTTCTAGATGAGAACTCTGCACTGCTCACAGATGTTAGCCAGCTGGTTTGTGTCTTCAGCAGCTTTATACAGCCACAGCTTAAGCAGAGTGCTATCAGGAAACAACTCTTATGTCGATTTGCTGAAACAAGTGACAGTCTTTCCCTATTCATAGGATACATTTATA
Source organism: Hypocryptadius cinnamomeus (assembly GCA_013400635.1). Classification (NCBI taxonomy): domain Eukaryota; kingdom Metazoa; phylum Chordata; class Aves; order Passeriformes; family Zosteropidae; genus Hypocryptadius; species Hypocryptadius cinnamomeus. The sequence goes on from VYZP01060646.1 coordinate 10,511, forward strand.
CTTGGCTTTGCCTACCAAAGCTAATCTCTGAAAGAAAGATGGATAAACTCTCCTGGTTTGTGTAATCTCTTGTAAATATGCTTTAAACTGAGCAGATGTCAAATTGTCATGCTTATAATGCCGCACGTGTATGAAAGTTTATGACATGCGTGGCAGCATGCTTCAGCAGCAGAGCTAATGCCATTAGTAACACAGCAGTCAGGCATCATAAAGTGGAAATAACAAAATTGGTGAGAAGAATGTGCAAGAGGCCAATCGCTTTAAATCAATCCCATCCCACATGACAGAACAGGGCTACACAGTTTTAGCCCTCTTAATTTCCTGTTTTTCTAAATCTTACCACTAAAAGTATGCATCATCACAAGAAGAAAGACACGTCTCCAGGTCTTTCCTTTAGCAAGGAAGAAAAAGTCTTATTCCCCTCAGGCCTACAAGATAACAGGAAGATGCTGACCCTTGAAAAGGAGTTTGAGTAATACCACAGTTACTCAGTCTGAGTGGTCCTAAGCTAACATGCTATAAGTCAGGACACCAGAGACCACAAATAGAGCTATGATGGTCTGTCAGATGTGGATACAGAGGCAAAATTATCTTCTGTGCCATCAGAGACACTGGCTTGTGACAGATAATGGTCAGAACTTATTAATGGTGAAATGTGCTTTTTGTACTTAATGCTTGTTGTTTTTTTCAATTTGCCTAAGTTTTGCAATCAGCTGGGATTGATGGCATCAGACTGCAGGAATACCAAAGGAAATCAGAAAATGTCAAAACCATCCAAACACTGACTACCAATTGTGACTCAGTGGGTTAAAAAAAAGAGGTATTTTTCTTCCAGCTAACTTGCCCAATCTAGCCACAAGCCTTACCATACTGACAGCTGGATGTCTTCCTGACGTCCCCATTGTGAGTAACTACCCTTAGTTACACCTACTCACCCATTGAAGACAGGGCAGTTGTTAGGAGGCAGTGCTGTGACTTGGCAGCTGTTAGGTCTGCAACTGCACAGCAAATTAAATATTGTCTTTGTCAGCAGCCTTTACAGATTGCTTTATCAAAGAGGAGAATGATAAGGTAAATGTTTTGACTTTTTATGGTACAAAACCTTAGGTTTTTTTATACGAATCTGCAGAGAATTTTAAATCTTTCTGTGAAGACTTCATACAGCCATGTGGATAATGAGAAGTGAAACTTGTCTCAAAAAGATGTATTGGCAGTTTTATTCCCTTCAGCCCATGCTTGGATTCTGGCTGTTTGCTGTGAGAGGTGTCAGACAGCTGAGCATCAGAAACATCTCATGCTGGCCATACTCATGATAGGCAGGTACCACATGTCACCTTCACTTTCCCTAATGCAAGGAGACAATGTCATGAGGAGCTTCAGTGAAGATTTACAGTCCATTGAGATACCTTTTTCTCTTCTCAGGAGCTAATGTAAGCAATAAAGTACACAAGCTCATGGAGCTACATAACTCTTTTTGTCAGCTGTGTCATTTGGATTCAATATATCCCATACTAGGTGACAGGAGTGTTTGCTACTGTGTGGTGAATGGTCTGAAAAACCAAGCATAGCACTCACCCCTTACCACAACCCAATGAACAGAATCAAATCCTTGGACAACAGCAACACAAGACTTGCAGGTGCAATAATTTATTTGCAAGTGCTTTCCTAGCTAGATCTGCATTTTTGCTTTCATGCATACCTTCTCTTCTTTGCTCCTTTCCCTTTTCCACTCCCCAGATACAACAAGGCAAAGTGCTGTCATGCCATGCTCTGTAATTCTTGACAGTATAATTTCCCTAGGTCAAAAGTAAAGCAGTGTAACTGTGAGGAAAGGAGTATTCTTCTTCTTTTCATAATGGCAAAGTGAAAGTTCCAAAGAGATTTGTCACTTTCAGGAAATGAAAACTTGTGATGAATGTTTATATAACTTTTGATTTAACTTATGTCAGTGTTTTTTCAATATTTGTCAGCACTATTGCCAGAATAAACAGCAAGTTGGGACAAACTGGCAAGTCTGTGTATTCTGCTTTTTTTGCTGAAGTGTGGTGCTGCCTATCATAAATCTGTTTCACTGAAAATTAGGACAGTCTCTTCGCTTCTGGAGCACAGTGAAGGAAGAGAATTATGATGGCCAAAAAACAGCTATGATGTGACAGGTGTTATCATTGCCACAGGTAAACTGGTTTGGGAAAGGTTAATTTCTGTCGCAGTTTACTGCAGAGATGTGAGTTGCTACTTAGATGACCAGAGCTATTGTACAGGCTGACAAATGACCTTATGCAAGAAAGGTGTTCTACTTCCTAGGTGATATTTCAGGTGACATTTATTAGTTAGTAATAACACAATGCATTTATATATATATATATATATACATATATATGTATACACTACCTGTAGGAAATGATTCATAGAGCTGCACAGGAGAATCAATGATCCATTCCAACACAATCCATGCCTACTACATTGTTCAGAAGTTAGGCATCCTTGTTTATATCTAAAGGGGAAGAGGCAGAAGGAAGCAGTATTTTGTTGGACATAGACAAGGGGTGGGTGAAGAAGGAAGTTTACTACAGCATCTGGATAGATGTTAATTTAAGAGACTGAGGTATCTGGTCATACCAGTCATCTGGATAAAGTACATATATTTGGTCTTTGCTAGCAATCTGGGCTTAAGAAATTCAGTAAGAATAAGATACTTCAAGGTTCTTTTGTTTAGATCTGGAAGACTCATTCAAGCTAAATCTATTCTCTCCTTTTAAACTGTAGCAAACTAATAAACAATTGTAAAATATTTTAATCCTGTAATATCTCCAATTTCTCTGTATGTATACAGCCCTTTGCATCTCATTACTTTGTTTGCCATGAAGAGAGAGTGACATTTTCTGCAAGGGCTGAAATGGAAGATTTTTTTTAGATAATGAAATGTGTATTAAAAAAAGAAACCAAAAAACCAAAAAACCAAGAAAACAAAAAACCCAACCCAAGGAACTAGAAAATATTTAAATTAGAAAAATGAATGTGCTGTATGCTTAGCTAATTATGATTTTTGTTAGGTTTCTTTTTAATCAGGTACCACTTAAAAAGCTCTGAGCTACTGCCTTATTATCCTTCTCTATTTAACACTTGAAGGAAAGGAAATTATGTCCTAATTTTGCTTTAATTTTATTGTTTGTGTCCTTGTACTCATAATTAATATATTTTGTATTGCAGGACGGTGAAATTATATGCTCATTATAGAATTAATTAAAGTCAGATTAAGAAAATTGATATCCCACCACCATCCCTGTTGTGATAAGACTTTGGGGGGACTTTTGCCACCTAAGGCATTATTACACTCTCTTATTTCCTCTGGAATGAGGCAGAAACTTCTCCCTCACCCTAAAGGAAGGAATGCAATTGTACTTATTTGTTTTCAGTTCCATTAGATTTACTCAGTGTTTCCGTTTGCTTAAAATTTGGAAAATTGCATTAGACAATCTGGAGGCAACTTTTTCCTTGGTTTTGGGGTTTTTTTTTTGTGGTTGGCTTGGGCTTTTTCAGTTTTTCCTGACAGGTTCTTCCCAAGTCTCAGAAGTCTCTGATTCTACTGGCAGGGATAGCTATGTGTATATAAGCAAATCATGGAAC
>VYZP01060671.1:0-12007 GCA_013400635.1 Hypocryptadius cinnamomeus
AGAAAACCAGTATGTTTTCCAAGTTATTTACATTTTGGTCTAACAGTAGAAGCATTTCCTGAAAGATTTATGGTAACTAGCCCATACTTCTGCACCTTGTTCCTACTGATGAAAGAAGTAAATAAACTGTTTATTTTCCACTGCTGGATACATCATAGGAATTTAAGATAGAATTTCCAGTCCTCAAAACAGCTAAGACTAATATCCCAAAAAGGCTTTAAGAATGAGAGAATCAGCTGGTGAACTGGAAGACTTGAGGAGAGCCAGATAGCCCAATAAAAAACTGAAAGAGGTGTCAAGTAAATTTTTTGTTGCTTTTTGATGCCATTAGCTCCAAGGGAGACCGCAGTACCTGCAACTTGATTTGTATCAGCAATTTGATTTGGTTTTTCTCACTTATCAGTGATCAGGACCGAGGGATTTCTTTCTTGTTCATTGCTCTCTTTCATAGATGCCAAATTAAAGTGATACCTTGTATCTTTTCATTATAACCTTTTTTTATAGACAATCTGCTGTATCTCACCATCTAATTTTGGTCTCGTTTGCCCATTAAGCTAAATTTATAACTAAGCAAAAGCTGTAGCAATCAAATTCCTAAGGTTAGGAAATGCAGAAAAAGAAACAAATGTTACCATGCACATAGGCAATACAACAATTGCATAACCTTCTTAACCGTTTATTTAGATGTTTATACAGTTTTTCTGCAAATATTTTGACTATCAGAGTCTGAACTACCTAGATACAATTATTCATGCTTACAAAACACATCAGTTGATAACCAAGACTGGACAACCATGAAGATAATGGTCTCTACCACATAATTAGAGAATCACCTTCAAAACTTTGTCATCACAAATATTTTTACCTCCTTCCTTTTTACCTCTGAAGATCAGTAAATGTGTCAAACAAAAGACCTAGTCAGAAATTCTTAAGTGTTTCATTGTTAACTTTTAAATATGATAAAGACTCATCTTTTTTGTTATCCAGGACATTTTATTTCTTCTCACATGACAGAAACCTAGCAGTCTGTGTTCATCCCAGGGAAAAGAAATTTTTAAAGTTTTACAAACTGATACTTCATCAACTAAATATTGCCAATCACAGTAAGAGAAGCATGAAATAAATGCAAATATTTTTACTAATATCAGTTGAAAGCTATCATTATCACATTTTTAAATTGTATATTCATAAATGGAAAGAGTGGTAAAGTAAATAATTTCTAAAAGATCTATTCTTTTCTAAAGAAGAAATAATTTTCTAAAATAAACCAGATTTTCTTTTTATGAAGTCATGCTGCTTAATTCTTGTAATTTCCTCATTTTCTATAGCAGTGATTTTAAATGTTTTTTAATCCAGGCTGCCCACTGTATCTATGTCTTACTGAGTTAGGATTCTTTGATCCAGCTGCTAAAAGTTTCATAAAATAAAGAAAATACTTGAAATTCCTTCCAGATCTTCTAAACAAATGGCTGTTTAAACAAAACACTATGTATATTTTAATATTTTTGGACATAACATGATTATATTATGTGATTCTATGAGAATCATCTGCATTAAATAATTACTGTCTTGCTCAAGACTGACTTGAGAACAGCCTCCCATTTTTGGTGAGCTTCTTTAAGACTTTCTAAAAATGCTGTGCCTCTATTTTTATCCCAGATTTTCTACATCATGCAATCAAAGATATTTTAAAGGGAAGAACATTATAATGTTAGATTTTATAGCTTTTTCATCTATTCTGTTTCAGCTCTTGCAATTCACATCTAAGAGCTCCGTTTTATAAGANTTCACCTTTCTCTATTTAGTCAATAAAGACAACACTGTTTTTTGCACACCACGCTCTATTTTTTATTCCGATGAATAATCCCTCATATAGATTTCTCTTTAGAATTTTTTCATCACATATATATTTGCCATTGCTCCTAATTTTGAGTGAGTGTCCAAATAAATGATCGAATGATCAGAAGAGCTTTACTATACATATGACAGAAATACAGAACTTGGCATCAGATTGCATTAAGCAAATCCTAATGAAAAGATTCACATTTGTAATATTAATTTTAGATTAGTACTTTTTGGGTATTATCTTCACATATACATGATGATCTTCAATAAATCAACATAAATAAATAAATCAACATGGCTGTGAGGACTTTGAAGGCTTATGCTGCATGAATTTATCCAATCACAGTGAATCCATTTACTGCACCCTAAATCTTCTGAAGGAAGGACTTGGCAAATTACAAATCGAACAAAGAAGCAACTGGATTAACAGCCTTTTTAAAGTCTGGAACTTGTCATCTTGCCCTTTCAATTATCAGAACTGGACTACTGATTCTACTAGTACTCATATTAATAATAGTTGCTTCTTCTTGTATTTTCAAGTACATATTTAGAGCCTTAGAGAAAACAGTTTATCTTTCTCTGTTGGAAAAACAAAAGAACGGAGATACTGGGATTGGTTTAAAAGAAGACCTCAGCTTATGGCTATGGGAAAACCCTCTTTAGTTACAGTGAGTAAGAGCTTGCATGCATGATCATCTTGTTCAGTTATGCAGATTGTGACTAGAAAGTTCTGAGTTCTCCTTATTACGACTGGTTACCTTCTGCTGCAAAAATTGTAATATTCGTAATTGTTCCTTCCTATTGGATCCTTCCCTCAGATCCCGCCTTGACTCCTCCCCATACATAAATGTATAAATATCCCTGCTAGAGCCTGGACTCAGGCTATTTTCTGGTCTGTTGTCTGTACTGTGTGCATGTTGTCTCGTTTGTTGGTTTTGCTTTATTAAAGTCCCTTTTCTGCACAACCAGATCAAAGCAGTCTGTGGCATTTACATTCTCTGAAAAAATTCCTTTGCTCAGTGTTTTTCTCCTGGGAAGATGAAAGGCAGCGAGAGAGGCCTCAGAGAAAAGGAAAATGATTCTTATTTCATTTGCTTCTCCTGTGTTGTGCTTGTATGGAATGTGTTTGGAGATTGTTTACCCACAGGTGATTGTCTGGTCTCTGGTGTGAGTTGTTTTGACTCTTTGGCCAATCAGTGCCAAGCTGTGCCAGGACTCTGGAGAGAGTAATGAGTTTTCATTATTATCTTTTTAGCATTGTGTAAGTATCCTTTCNNNNTTTTAGGGTTGAGTAAGTATCTTTTTTGTATTCTTTAGTATAGTATAGTATTCTTTAATATAATATAGTATAATAAAGTAATAAATTAACCTTCTGATAAGATGGAGTCAGATGCATCATTCCTGCCTTCGTCAGGGCTCTTTGATTACAACAGCAGTCTCTCTCTGTAAAGTCGCCAGAGCCAATTCTTGGGGAAATCACTGGTCAACTGTCCGGGCGAGAACCAGAAGGTTGCAGGGGAGCATCAAAGGGGAAGGCATCACTGGTTGAAGTGACTCCATGTCCTCAATGACTTTATTTCTTTCTATGAGGTTGTGGAGGAGCTGCCACTTTTCCTTCCCTGGCTTCCTGATGACAAACACCAGAGAATTCCAAGGGCTCATAGTTGGTACAATATTTCCTTTTGCTATTTGCTCCTCCACAAGCTCATTGAGCGCTTTCAATTTCTGTCTGCTCAGCAGCCACTGATCTACTCATAATGCATGATCAGTTTTCCAATCTATCAGTGATGGTTAAAAAAATCCTAGGGTGTTTTTGGGATTTTAATCTTCACTCCCCATTGAGACATAGTGTCCCTTGCCCACATGGGAACCTTAAAATCCAACACAAATGGGTGTGTTGCTAATTGCCCATCCAGCTCCTCAATTTTTATGATGCTCTTATATTGCTTAGCTAAATGGGTATCTCCAATACCCTGGATTGGGGTACCCAATTGCTCTGGCTCTTCAGTGTGTTGCAACTCCCAATAGGACGGCCATCTGGTGGTGGGAATGACCATCACATCTGCCCCTGTGTCCAGCAGTCCATCGAGGTGGAGGTAGTCCCCACTCCGATGAAGCCCACACCCCATCATCAGTTTATTCTGGCCCACTACCTCTGCCCAATAGACACACGGTGCGGCATCATCTACTGGTAGATGGTTTGGCAGAAGTATGGCCTGGGCGATTACTTGGCCCTTTGGTATGAAAAGAGGTGGGTGGACACAACGTGCCATGAGAATGACTCCCTCCATTTATAACTGCCAGAGAGATCTCAATCTCTGAGGGTGTGTGCCTTTTGTCCCCAACCACAATGTACTTATAGTCTAGTCTGGTGAACAGGTCCTTGTTCTAGGGTCAAATGCCACTATGCGCCAGTGTTGTGTCTTAAATATCTGTGTTTTTATGATTGTTAATAAAAACGGTTTTTGTGGCCTCCACACTCCCTCCTTGCCTCTGTTCTGACCTGCCTCATTTATATGTCCATGCAAGGCAGGCCCGTGCTCCTCTTTTAGTTTTTTTAAGGTTGTCCCTTTCCCCTTTGAGAGTTTATTGATTGACTTTGTGGAGGCCACCCGTTCGGGCAGCCTCTAGAAATGTGACCCTCCTCGCCACAGACCCAGCAATGTGGTGGTCCAGGTGGTTTCATGGCAGCTGCAGCTGTCTTGGTGATGCCTTTTCTTTTCCCTCCAGGCTCTGGGATGGTGGCTCTTTTTGTGCATGCTTCTATCATCATGTTGAGAGTCGGTGGCAGCTTGAATGGCAGGCTCAGGATGACTTTCTTGCAAGCTTCATTGGCATTAGCTTGGGCCACATCCATCATCACTTGGACCTGCATCTGCCGACTCTTGACCTGCCTCTCCACCTGCACCCAGAGCCTGACAGCAAAGTCTATGAAAGCCTCATTTGGACATTGTTTAATGTGGATATAGTTCTATTTAGTTTCTTTTGTTGGCATCATTACAAATGCCTTCTTGGCAGCTTCTTTAATATGGTCTAAGATAGGCCATGGGATTTTTTCAGCTTGTTTGTGGGCCTGTGCCCATTCTCCCTCACCGCAAAGGTGGTCCATTAAAATGCTATTGTTATCAACGTCAATATCACCATCACGGCTTTGTAAGAGCTCAGGAAAGAAGCTCCCTCAACAACTTTTTCCATGTCCTTTTCCACAGCATATACTCTGCTGGGGTAAGGAGGCATGAAAACAGGTCTTTTAGATTATGGGGGACTAATATATTTGAGGAAAAGGTGGCCTCTTAAAACCCCTTTAAAATATTCATTTTTCCTCTCAAACTCCTTCTGAGCCTTACAAAGCTCTTTCTTATGTCGGTAATTGAATAGCTGCCAATGGGGGACCCCTCTAACTTGATTATATGTAACAGGTGTGGCAAGGGGAATGGCCTCCTGTCCCAGTTTCCAGCTTCCAGGTCCATCACTTCTGGTTCCAATGTCATGGGAACTGGATGGAGGAGCATGGGAACCGGAAGTTGAAAAAGCTGTCTGAGAAGGAACAGGAGGGATGTAGCAGGCTGAATTGCTGCTAGTATAGTCCAGGGTGCAGATGCATTATTCAGCTGCACAGTGAGATGATCAGGTCCCAGCACCCACACATAGAGGGTCTAAGTTTCTGTCTGCCAAGAGGTCTGGGGATGAACTTGGTCTCTGGGCAGGACAAAGATGAGGGCCAATAAGGAATAGGGAGGAGAGGCTCGGGGACATAGGAACAGACATAGGAACAGGGGAAGGAGCCAATGGGGTCTAACAGCTTTTTGAGGGAAGCTTCTTGTGTCTCCCAAAACCAGGGAATGATCCCCCAGGGTCTCCACAGAGGGGAAGGGGGTGGGACCACAGCAAGGAGGGGAGATGACAATCTGGAGTGATGTCATGGGAACAGGAGATAGTCCCGGAGAAAATGAAGGAGAGGTACCTGAGGGGGCGGAAGGCAGAGTCAAAGGACAGAAAGGGTAGGGAAGAACAGGGAGAAAGGAATTCTGGAAAGAAGTAGTACAAGGAAGGGGCCAAGCCATGTGGCTGCCACCATCTTGTGCCTCTTGGGACCCATTTTGACAGTTAGGGACGGTTTCAGGGAAGGCTTGGAAACTTCCTTTGGGGGTATTAACTTGAACTAGGCGTTTAGTAACTGTGGAAGAAGGACTGAGGGAAAAATCCCTGACAGTATGAACGTCACTATCACGGCAAGGGTAACGACCAGGCTACAGGGAGCCAGGGAGTCGGTGGCTCTCCTGTGCTTCAGTGCGGGCTCCTCTGAACAGACCTCCCAGTGTAGGGCACAAGAGTTTAGGTTTGAAGAATGGGGATGGGGAAACTGGGGGGGTTTGCTCATGCCGTTCGTCCACTTTCTTTCTCTCAACTAATACAGATGGAATTGTGGAGTATAAAGAAAATTTTCCAACTGAGTTGTCTCCCTGACTCCCCAATTATGCCATTTTCCTTCCCACTGCGTCCCAAAAGGGGACGGTGGGTGCCTCCTCAGGGGATACCTTTGGAAAGTGAAGGAACAGCCACTGAACAAACCTTTTTAACAATCCCTTTGAAAACCATATGTCCCCTTCCTCCAGGATACCCGCAACTTGGAAAAAAATCTCCCTCTGTGGTGCTGACATTTTTGCACCCATCCTCACTACTGGGAACACACCACAACCTAACTCAGCACAACAAAATCTGCCCCCCCCTGCAGCAAATGGATTAACTTAACAAATTTAAAGTAAGGGCCCAGGGACCAAAAAACCCAAAGGACAGGGCGCTCTCCACAGACAACTCTGATGTCTTCTTGTAGTGAGCACCTGAGGCTGCGTGTGTCCAGTTGTCCTTTCAGGACTGTCCCGACCAGCTCTGGCACACGAGCTCCAGCAGGGGAGCACCCTCTCCGCTTTGCACCTTGCAGAGAGAGTGCCTAAGGCACACGGCCTTGCAAGGACTTTGGGCTACTGAGGCAGAAGTAAGAAAGTGGAATCTGACCATGGGTATAACTGGGTTTATTGCAGAGCAGTGAACCCAGGGAGACCAGACAGTCAAAAGACCCTGGGGAAGGACTGACAACAACTTATAAAGGAAGGTGGGAACAGGGGTGGAGCCTGCCCTCCAACCAGTGGAGGGACAGGGAGGTGTGGATAAAGGGAGAAGGGCACTCTTGGAAGACCAATAGGGAGTGACCTGGGGAGGGGCCCTGGCTCCTGATCCAATCACTCAATGCCCTGAAGAAAAGTTTTTAGATGGAGAGGATGGGTTGCGGAGTGACAGACAGGGCACCGGCGAGGGACATAATAAGGGATACACGCGTGACTAGGGCAAGTGCGGAGGGAACTGACAAGAGTTGGGAAGGAAGAGACAACCTGAGTAGAACCATAACAATAAAACAGAGCGGGGAATGGAACAATCTAAGTTGCAACATACAACTTATCATAACTAAACTCATAAAAACACAACACAACAAGCACCCTCAGCCCAGCCTAAGGGATACTCACCCTCCCTTGGCCCTCTGAAAAACAGCTGCAGGGAGTGTCCTCCACACGGAAGAGATCCTCTGGGTGCAGAAGAACTGCCTCTTCCTCCTCCGGGAGCGCTACGAGACCAAAACCAGTCTGCTACTACCAGAGGCAGCTGATGGCCAGAACTTCCAGGTTCCAAAGAAACCTTCATCCATCTATGGGGTCCTCAACGGTGGGCCTCACGGTGAGCACAGCTGATGCAGTGCTGGAGTCCCATGGCAAGCTGTGTCACTTCATGGCACCACAACAAGAGTGGAACACACCCCAGAAGCAGGGTGATCCAGGGTGTGGCTTAGAGCCAAAGCTCTATGGCACTCAGGTGAAACAAGCACAGAGTTGGAGGCAAAGATGAGGAGGAGGCTCTTAGTCTGGGTTCCAGGGAAAGGTTTATTCCAAAAATGAAGGGACAGAGACCCAAGGAGCAAGAACAAACATCAGGGGTGTGTAGGGACTTATAAATATGGGAGGTTCAAGCAGAGGGTACAAAACTCTAGCCAATGAGGGACATCTTGGGGAGGAGTAAAAGCAGGTTCTTACAACAGATTAACCAATGAGGGAGATGAGAGGATGACAGTGGGTCACATGGTCCAATGGTGCATGGAAGAAAAGAGGATTTTTAAAGGGGAGGCCCCAGATGGGGGTGGTACAAAGACAGATTGGCAGAGAACTTGATGGAATAAGAGGTAGGTACAGGGGAGGATTGACAGCTGAGGGGAGGAGGAACCAGAAATATTCAGGAACAAGGAGTGGGGTTAGGACCAGATTGACAATTCAGGGGTGAGGTTACAACTTCAGGGACAAACTACCAACTCTGGTAAACAGGGGGATACAGAACAGTCTATATTAAACATAAAAATGCACCGCAACATAAACCAGATAATAATTATTTACACAATGAATGCTCATTTTCATAAAATTATTTTTCTTTGAGAAAATTTTTGTTCTGTACTTTTATGCTAGTCTGTAAAGTAGAGAGGGAAGACCAGTATTACAGATGAAATTTTGCAACCATACAGCAACCATCTAAAAAAGACACTATTTCAACTCTGGCTGTTATAAAACTTTTCCACCCTTTACATCTCTATTCTAGGCAAAAGTATTGTTTCTAAATTACTGTGTGTTCTGAATGAACAAAATTACAGAATGTTTCACATGTAACTTCTGTCAGCTCAGTGCAAACTGAAGTGGATATCTAGATTAGAGGTATTGATTTTAAAATTCTGATTCTGGATGTTTCTAAATGAGTAGGGAAAAGCTACTGCATTTTCTCCTGTTTGCTACTATGTCCCAATGCTATTATATGAGTTAATCACAAGCAGTACAATAGGGAAATCTTGATACAGGCACCACACACACTCTCCTCCGGGCTTTCCCATTTTTGACAATTTTTCTATCCTGTAATTACCATTTGGGATGAATCAAGTATGAAAAACATTGGAGAATACAAAATTATTCCAGCCTGGAGAAAAGCTAACAACAGAACACAGGTATTTATTGCCACAGTACCCATAAAATTCTCTTTCTGAAGAAACTCTTGAGTGTCAACATCAGTCTTTAGTACTGACATTTACATATAGTAGAAATATTTTCCTAGAACTTGTGGTAAAGACCACCTCACATTACTTTTTGTCAACTATATATATTTTGTATAAGTGTCATATCACTGATAGTAGACTTTGCAAAACAAAATTTTCTTGCAATTAGGAAACCTGCTTCTGCCAGCTTCAATCTTTCCTTCAGAATGACAGTGGACTGGTTGAAGGTTTAAACAAAACCCCTTGAGATATTTCCATTTGGTCTTCCTATTTTGCTGAATCACTTTCTTTGGGCATCAGTTCTGTGTTGGACGTGCTAGCTCAACCTACCAGATTCTTAAAAAGAAAGGACAAGAAAGGCCTTTAGGCTGTATCTACAACACAGAAATGTAAAACACGGTAAACCAGAACTTCATGAGCATGCTCCTCCACGGTTTTTCTCTCTTCAAGCATCTACGAAAACTACAGGGTCATAGTCTACATCTGTTGCACACGTTGGTGCTGAGAATGGGATGCAGGTGGTCTCATGTTGGACAACTGTGATGGGAACATCTTTCAGACTCCTTTGATAGACAACAGAAAATAAAATGTTGTCTGGAATGAGATCTACCTGATCACTTTTAGATATCTGCATTACCATGACATGAACTGTGTTCAATAGCATCCAACTAACCATAAATGGAACACACATAATTTGAAATAAACACATATGCTGCAAACACAAGATGAGTTTCACCAGATGATTCACTAAACTGGATCAGATCTGTTCCTGCTCTCAACACCTTTTGTAAATAAAGGCTAGCACACAATACCAGATTTTAAGATATATTTTCTATTTTTCTGTTGGAAACAAGAAATCAACAATTTAAAATCTTCATTGAAAATATTGTTGACAATCACTTTTTTTCTGCACCTATTTCTTCTGCAGTCTATAAAGGCAATTTCTATGCTGTAATTTTTAAAAGCTTTTCCTAACATGGTTTGCAGACGAATACAGAAATCCAAGACGCTTAGCTTATTCTGTATTTCAGCTGTCCAAATGTCTTGTTCAAATTTTAAAAGTGCAATTTTGTAGGAAATTTTCCCATCCTTTTAACTGGGACCTTAACCACTACCTGTAATTAGGTGGTTTATTTTAGACTCATAATTCTTAACTGTCTCATCAAAACTGATTAAACAACTCCAATGTCTGAGTCATCGTTTAGTTTTCCTATGCAATTCACAGACCTTATTCTCAGTTCAAAGGCCAAACTGTTAAGTTTGACCCTAAACAAAGATTCAGAACTGATCTTCATATCAATGTTTTGTCTTTCGACGTCATGCTTCTTAATCCCCAACCAGACAATATAATTTTCATCTTATACAAAGAAAGTCCCACATTATATACACAACATACATTCACAGATATCTGTGTTGGTGTGTTTTCCTGTTTACAAGTTCAAAATGGTTTGTTCTGGTTACCCCTATATATATACATTTGGTTTACCCCAGAGTTGAAGCCTCCCATTTCCCTGTCCATCCTCCCAAAGACCAACCCCTTATTCTGGATTCTTCCCTGCCAGTCACCATAACCCTGTTCTCCTCCCTTGTCTGTCATTGTAGCCCCGCCTTTGTTCCTAGAACCTTCTGTGTCAATCCTGCATCCCATGGGACCCCACTGGCATGTTCAAAATTTTCTCCTCCTCTGTCACTCCCCATTGGCTGAAACACTGTATTCCCCACCTTGTGCCCCTCCCCAGGTTTCCTGCAATTGGCTGAAGTTTGTGTCCTCCCCTTGTACCTTTTCTCGTATATAAGTTGTTGCAAGTCTGTATTCTTGGTCATTTGTCTCTGACTCCTCTCAGTATTGAACCTCTTCAGAACTCATACAAGTGTCCGCTCTCGTTCCATCGCCTTGAATCCTAGATGGGGTTTAGAACTGAAAGCCGCAGAGAGCAGCCTTGCTGCTTCAGGGTGCCAAGCAGCCCTGCTCACACCGCTACCCAGATCAGCCTTTGGGCAGATAGGGAGCAGACACTCTTGCGTGGTCCAGGAGAAAGGCTAGCTGGATGGCATCTCCAAGCGGTCACCGTGCCAGAGATCTTCTTGGAAAGTACAGGTCTTGTCTGTATTTCTGAGTCTAGTTATTGATTTTATTTTAGGTTATAAGGATTTGTCAGAAAACCAAGCTGAGGGGGACTGTGGCAGGGTGGTTTTGTAAGTTTTGCAGTTGTTTTATTGCAAAAGCTAGTTATTCAATGTTCAGTCCATGTACTCCCGTTTTATCCCCTCATCATGGTTTCTCCCAAGTTGTTTACGCCTAAATTTTCCTGCCACTTGACTGTCACTCAGTGTGTCCCTCTCCCTGTTCCTCCCCTCCTTTCCTTCTATGGCCCTGTCAATCCAAGTTGTGCTGTCCCCCTCTCCTGTCTTTCAACTCAGACCCACTCATTTTACTCCAGAATGTTCTATGTCAATCACCCTGGTTCAAACAGTTGATTTGTCCTTAGAGCTTTAGTTTTGTCAAGTTCCATACTCCTCCCCAAGTGTTTCCCCATTGGTTGTGCAATGTTTCCACCCTTTGGAGTGGCTCCCTTTAAGAACCCTAGCCAGACCCCTTTTCTTTGTCACTCCTCCCTGACCCATCCCTGGAATAAATCTTCCTTGGACTGCAAACGAGTGTCCTCTCCTTGAATCCTTTGCCTCAGTGTCCTTGTGGTGACCTGCTGCAGCGTCACCCACGCCGCTGCACCCACTGCCACCTGATAAGCCTCGGCAGAGGCTCAGAGGCAGCCTCTCTCGTCTGTCCCTCTGGTCACTCAGGGAGATTTGCTAGCTGGCATTCTACTGCTCCATGACCACAGGAGAACCACAGCTGGTGTGCTACCGTGGGGCTTTTCTTCATGTTCTCTCCATCTTCATCACCGTGAGGGATGTTATCATGGATGCTGTCTCCCTCACAGGAAGAAACCCTCCGGTGGGACTGTTCATGTGGGCATCGGCCCTTGGATTTACAGTCTTTGAAGCACCAACGCCCCTGCGTGAGCATGCTGACTTTTGTCTGGTGGTGCTGTTATGGATATGGTTTGGATAGTTTTGGGG
>VYZP01060675.1:0-20735 GCA_013400635.1 Hypocryptadius cinnamomeus
AATTCTTCAGGACCTCAAGGCAATTTTGCTAATTGGTACTAGAAGCCCTCCAGTGAAGGCAGAGAGCCTGACACCTTCTGCCAGAAAATATCTGAATAGCACCACACATAAAAAGACCCAAAGGGCTGTGTAGGCCAGCACACTGTTTTGAAACAAGGAAAATGGCTTGTGGCAATGCTAGACTGGAGCTAAGAAAAGCTGTGAAACTGTCACAGGCAACAAAAGATGGTCAGGCAATGGACTTCCCTGAGTGGTGCCTTGTAAGTGCTGCTGGAAGTGACAGCTATAAAGCCACGCTGTTTGGTGGCAGCTTGAGTAAATTTTGTTTGCTGCTCAGGCAAAAGGTGGCCTTGTCACAGTTATAAAAGTTGACACAAGCAGTTCACAGGGAATCAGCAAGACAACTGCAAACAGAGCAGCAGCAGAACATATCCAGAGTAGCAGGGGAGGCAATTCCTTTAGACAATGTTTGATAGGGTGACCCCTCGTGCAGGGATCAGGAACAGCCTGCAGACAGACACCAGGTTTGCAAACAGACTTTGGTAGCTCCAAAATCATAAATTTTTAACACTTTGGTTCTGCTTAATCAGCTCCTGGAGAAAACCAGTCTGTGTCTCCTATGCCCAAATCTAACTGCTTGAATGTTCATTGCTCACAGTAGGAGCTGCCTGAAAGTAAGGCTTTGAAGTGAAACAAATTCTTTCTTATCTCTTTTGTATAAATTTGACTTCTAATCTTATGGCTTGTACATGGATGTTGTACACCACAGCTTGTCAATGTTGTCACCCTTTGTCAGAGCAAGCCTTTTAAGCACAAATAAAAACCCTCACTGTAAAGAACTCAACTTCCCCATAGAACTCTTCAGCTTTAGCTTGACTGTGGCTTAGGAGGGTTCACAGGAACAGTCTAATAATAATCTTTTTTTTCCCCCAATATCCAATAATTTTTGCAACATTCTGTGTCATAGAAATGCAGAACTCCCATAAAACTGCTTTCCTATAGAACCAGGGAAAAAAGCTTTCTTAATACAATGTATTGTGTTACATTTTAGAGAAAAATGTTTTCTTAATACAATGTATTGTGTTACATGAATTTGATTTCCTTTTCTGCCGTTTAATGAAAATTCAGCAATGGGACAGTATTCGTTTGACAGGTATATTTCTCTGTGTGCTGTCCTCCTAAGGCATGTAAAAGGCAAAGACTTTTCCAGCATGTTGGAGTTATTACTTCTCATTGGAAATTCACTTTTATTTCTAGTTATTGAGACCTGGTGTTTGTTTTCAGCTCATAATCTGAAGTCCAGAAGCCAATCTGTTTTTTTGCAGTTCCGTCCCTAGGCCTTTGTTTATCACTCTAAGATGCAAGACTGGATAATGGCAGTTAAGAACCTTTATCAGAGCGGGGTGTACAGAAATTTCTGGGAGGCAGCTATACCCTCATGTACTCAAAGACAAATTTCCCTTTGCTGTAAGAATGAAGGAAGACGCTTCAGTGATCCCTGCCGTCAGCCCAGCCTCTAAAAGGGGACAAATATCGCCATCTTGAGGTTACTGCTCTGTATGGAACGGTATGGAAAAGGGAGAACTATTCAGCTACAGCTAATTTAAAATAAAATACCTTAAATTCTGCTTAAAAGGCTGTGATGGAACACAAAAATAAAGTTATTGCAATAGAGAAAACCTGATTTCTCTGTTGCTGTTCCCTCTTTATATAAAGAAAAAAACATTGGTGAATAGCATTTGTCAGGCTGTCTGAATCCTATTGAAATAGTAAATGTTCTTTTGTTAAATAAAAGGAAAAAAAGCCCAAGTGATATATTAGACATATTTCTTAATTTTAAGACAGCCTAACTACCACTTGTACCTTCATCTAAAAATGCCGCATTCATTTTTATGGGAAAGCACCACAATAGGTTCAGGTTCTTAGCAATTGCTATCATGTAATTTTGTGTGTTTTGACTGTACAAGATTATTCTCTTTTGACAGTTGTAACTGTGTGTAAATCTACTATTCCTAGAGCCAAACACACAAAAAGAAATTATGATTCTACTTTTTATCACCCTGACATTGTTCTATTACACACACAGAGGGGTGGTTTGCTGAAGGCCTGAGCTGCCAGGACAGAGCAATGTAGTCTGAAATATATTCCTAATTCTTTAAGTTATTGATTTAAATGATCCAAGGTCTAGGTGAGCAAATGGAAAACAAATGTTACACTCCAGCACTTAAATTGCTTGTAATTTCAGCACAATGTTTGTGGGGTTGAAGTCCGACGGGATTTCACAATACTTCAAAGGCAAGCTTGCAGTCCTTGCTTCCAGATGAAACTAAAAGATCACCTGGGAGTGATTTTACAGCTCTCTCTTACGTTCTTGACTTGGTTGCTGGCTTTCTGATTAACTCTGAACCTGTTGCTGAGTGCCTGTGTTCAACCTTCTTTGCCCATAAAAAAGGTGATTTGCTGCCTGAAATGCATAAATGAGAGGAGATAGACAGTATGCACTGAATGCAGAAACTGGTCAGTTTTACAGTGGAACAGCTTCTCTCCTTCCCTGTGCTCTGCATTCCTCACAACTGATAACTACTGTGCTTTTTTTTTTTTAATATGGGGAGTGGATTTCTTCAATATCCTATTTAATGCCATCATTTCTGCTTGAAAAAGAAAGGAGGGGGTGGAGGAGGGAAGATACTCTCCAAATAGAAGCCTTAGAAGTCCTGATTTCTGTAAGGTTTAGGGCTGTTTCAGGTCACAGTAGAGGTCTGACTAGTCTACTAATTTTTTCTGACAGCCTCTAGGAGAAGATGCAAAGAGAACAGTGTGAGCAGCAGCCAAGAATATTTCACCACCCATTTCTTCCACTCAGGCTATCAAGTCTGTTGATGAAAGAGCAGAGCAGACGTATTCGTGTATTTATATTCACACGCACAAGACTCTGGTTAAAGAAATAGCTCAGCCATGCCAAGAATCAATGTCATGGCATGGAATTTAAAGAAAAACACTGGTGCTTAATGGCAGGTGACTGTAAGTGTGAATATCATCTTCAAACAAGCAGTGCTGGCTGGGCTGTGGCACCAGCAGGTTCTGGGGTGCACTGGGAGTTCCCTGTGTGTTCTGGATTAACTCAGCAGGCAGCTAAATGAAACAGCCACTCACAGTGGGTGAGGGAGACAATTTGGGGAAAACAGGTAAAACTTATGAGTTGAGATAGAGTTTGATAGGACAGAAAAGGAAGGAGAAATAATAAATGAATGCACAAAGAAGTGATGCACGATGCAATTGCACGTTGCCCACTGACCAATGCCCAGCCAGACCCTGAGCAGGCTGACACCCCCTGCTCAACTCCCCTCAGATTTATTGTTCGGCCATATGCTGTGAAATATCTCTTTGGCCAATTTGGCCAAAATATCTCTTTGGCCAGGCCATCTCCTTGTGCCCCCAGCTTCCTTGCTGGCAGAAGCTGAAAAGTCCTTGGCTTGGTGTAAGCTCTGCTTGGCAAAGACTGAAACATCCGTGGTTATCAATACTATTCTCATCCTATAGCCTGTACCAGCTACTGGGAGGAAAATTAGCCCACACAAAACCAGGACAGCATGGTCCATACTGGAGCTTCTTGATCTCGAAGTGTGTGAAGGAGAGCCCTGGAAGAGTTCAAAAGTTGCATGCTTGTGGACTTGGGGATATGGTTCAGTGCTGAGCACGGTGGTGTTGGGTTAATGGCTGGACTCAGTTATCTTGGAGGCCTTTTCCATCCTCAGTGACTTTGATTTTTTGTGAGTGCCTGGAGAGAGAATGGAACAGCTTGTAAGTGAAAGCTCTGCCTTTTGAGCTTGCCATCCCAGATATGACCGAGTCTCTGTGGCTATTTGTCTCAAGAGATGCACAGCTATGATTAGTGCCATGTCTGTGAAGATGTGGCTCAGTTCTCCCCTACAGCCCCTCCTTTTTTGCTGCTAGAAATCAGAGTGAAGCAGAACTGGCTCATGGTAATGAAATAACACAAATCTGTTGTAATCTGTAAGAAACTAAACTAAAAGGATCAGGCCCTGTGGTTTCTGTGTTCTTGCTTTCTGTCCTGTCAGGGCAAATTGTGATCCTTCTACTATTCTTGGATGTTGCTCTCTAGATGGCAAATATTGCGATTTTTAGTGCTAAACTGCTGCGTCTGAGTATTTATATATCAACGGTAACAACGTTTAAAAAAACCCCTGAGTTTAAAAATTAATTTTGATGCTTTATTTTGTTCCTAGATTTTTGAACACTTTAGAGGTCTGGTTTTCAAGCTTTCCTCCATAAGTCCGGTGGCAGAATGCTTTATAGGGAAGTGGATCTTCTTAACTAGAAGCCCTTCTTTAAGGAAAAAGGTTGAGCATCCTAAGAATCTGGATGAATATGTTGTTGTCCAAGCTTGTAATTTTTATGAGCTTCCTCTTTTCCCTTTAAAGGAAATGACACACACTCCTCAGAACAACTCTGCTCTAGTTAGAGCTGACTCTGCTCTTAGATGTGTTTGTCTACTTTCTTGGCTCTCCTGCTTGAAGACTGCAGGAGCTTAAGGGACTGTGCTGAGGGTCAGAGGGTTTGGCCTAAGGCTGTGCTCTGTGCCAGCCCTCCCTGCTGCCTGGGTCATGTCCTGTGGGTGCTTGCTCCAGGCTCACGGAGGAGCAGTGAGGATGCACTAATGGTGCCTTGAGCAAAGCTGCATTGTTCCTTGTTCTGAGACTCCTGCTCCTGCTTTCTGGCAAACCAGGTGGTGCAGAGCTCTGCCTTTATGGTGAGATTTTCCAGCCCAGAGGTGTTTTCTTCCTGAAGAAAGGTAGCTGGAATTCCAGCTCCTCCTGGCCCCCTGAGCTGTGCTCAGAGGCAGGAGGGGAGGGAGCTGAGTGTGCAGGGCTATTGGAACTCATTCCAAGCCACTTGCTTTGCATTTTCTCCTTTTCTTGCCAAATTATAGATCAAAGTGCAGGCCTGAATATGCATGTTAGGAGAAAGCACTCAGATAACTTCTCCTTAATTATGTTACAGCCCGTTACTGCATTAAGACATAATTGTCAATTTCATTAGAGTTAATTGTTGCAATTTTAATGTCACTATCAAAGTGAAGTATCCTGGCTGTTAGAAGCAGCACATCATCTTCTTTTGTGTGGTGGCCCACGTGTTACTACACGCCCGAGATCAAGACTTGGCCGTATTTCTGAAAGACAGATTTGATTTTAACAACAAACCATCAGGGGATGCCCTGAGTCTCTCCAGGCAGGAGGTCAGAACAGCTCTCCAGGGCCAACCTGTCTGATTGTGGTGAAGCTGAGATACCTGTGGTTCTTTTTGTACTGCTGTTCCTTTTTTTTTTTCCTTTAAAGGGCAGCCTCTCAGCTGTGCTAATGTGTTATTAAGCAGTTAGGCAGGCAGCTCCCAGATCTTTCCATGGATATTGAATTGCAAATTGGATATTGATAATGGGGTTTGTGTTCCCAGAAGATGCATTGGGGCTGCTTTGTTTTTGGATAGTACCTCACGTGAGCAGGAGGTGCACTCCCTGAAGTGGCTTCCACCAAAAGCTGCCTCTGGCTCATCGTATGAAATATATAATAATTTGATGCTTTGGATCAGTGCAAGATCAAAACCAAGCCATGGTAGAAATGAAAGCACATGTTATTTAGACAGGTCAGCTTATTATATTATATAACCTTATAATTATTTGTAGCATTGTTGACCCTCTACAAAAGACAGAATAATTAGATGATATCTTCGTTAAAGAATAGTGTACTACTACTTCAGCTCCTGAACAGCAGGGAAAAGATGTTAAATATGATTTAGGAGGTACTTAAAATTGTGTAACAAAGCTGCTCCTAGGGGTACCTGTGATAAAATGGTCACTTAAGGCTAAAATTAACTGTTTTATCTCAATAAAGGCCAGGATTTGCTCTTCTAATGGCTTTTAGTGCCCATTTCCTTCTCAACTAGGCAGAGAGGCAGTATAGTGGGACTGGAAAATCTATTCAATTGAAAGAATGAGCCCAATTTTCCTGGGAAGATGTAGGGAAGCTTGTGACTTTATTTTTTTCCTCATTTACCACTTTGGGCATGTATCACTGAGGTGTTGCCCCTCTGGTGAGGTCCTGGGAAGGATGCCTGTGTGAGAGGGAAGGAACATGTGGCCCATCTGCATCCACAGAGGAGCATCTCCTGGGCTTTAGCAGGCACAGAGCCGGCAAGATTTCCTGCAGCACTGTTTGCATCTCTATCAATTTTGGATTAATCAGGCACAGATTTTCCTTGAAATAACTAGTCTAAAGACAGCAGCTAAACGTAGGGAGAAACATAGAATATTGCCAAGAAAATGCAGCTCCTGTGGGGTGGGATACCACTGGCTAACTGGCAAGCCTTCCTTCCTGGGGCCTGGGTGCTTGCTGCATTGCTTGCTTCAAATTTAACCAAGTGCCAAACCAAGGTTGGGGATTTTTATGTTGTTTCTTTCTCAAAAGGCTGAATTCAGATAGCACAGTTTGGCAGAGGCAGGAGGTGGCCTTTTAGAGGGAGCCCTGGCTTGTAGCTAGCCAAACTCCTGACGTCTGGGCAGGCCCAGCAGTCAGTGAAGCAGAGCAGAGCGAGGCAGTGTCTTGAGCCCTGGCAGGTTGTCTCAAAAGCTCAGTGCCAGTTACAGGGAGGCCAAGTTGCCTCCTCTTGGGAAGTGGGGAAGTCTGTAGGTGCCTTCCAGGTTAGGACTCAGCAGTGCAGTAACAAATCACCTCTGTAATTGGCAGCAATCTCCCCAGTCAGCCCTGCCCTAAGCAGCCTCTGCAGCACCTATTTGCATTCTGTGGTTCCCTCCCATCAGGGTATCATTCAGCCCCGAGACTGCTTTGCCAGCAGCTACACCGTGCCTGGGGATGCCAGCACACAAAGCAAAGTGACATTTTGAAAGAGATGTCATTTCTTTTTCAACACTGCAAAACATCCACCCATCTGTCACAAACATGTCTTCCTTCCTGGCACTCCGGCATCTCTGCATCAGTCACATGCGGAGTACAGCTCAGCACACAGCAATTTATCAAGTTCATTTTATTGTTCATATGCCAGTTGTACTTGGGAGCTCCAGAACCACCTTGCTTTCACCCCTTACCATCAGGTTGGGCTTTTATTTTAAGCTTATCCTAGAGAAAAGAGCTGGAGAAAACACAAGTGGGGAAATAGTGCTGAAGTATCTCTGAAAGATCAAGCTGGCTTGCAGACAAACAGAATGTTCATGTCCTGGAGGAAATCTGCTGTCAGATCAGAGAGTTGGAGTTAGAACTCTTAAAGCCATGTGTAGCTGATTGCTCTCCATGTCCTCCCACACGTCTTTTTTTTTCTTTTGAAACTCAGCCTGGTGTGTTTGGTCTGTATTAGGAGATGCTGATCCTTCACAGGAGAAAAGTGACTTGCCTGGTGAGTTGTCATACCAATAGCAAACCAAGCAATCTTCATCCTGTTCATTCTGGAAATCTTGTTGACCCTAGTTAAACACTAGTTACCCAGAGCAATTCCATTGTTATGGTACTTATTAATAACTTCACTTAAAAAGGGATTAAGAATACATGGTGCACAGAGTCACTGTCAAGATCGTCAACTTACTGATTTGCCCAGATGTTGCCACCAATATTTTCCATCCAACCCTTATGGCACCTTTAGAAATACCTCATTCTTTGAGACAAATTTTATTTCCTTTGTTGGATATTTGTATGTCTGCCTTGGCTACCTGTGTATGACTGCTGAGATAGAAATCAGCCATATCAGTTCTGGAGAAAATTCATTCTCCTTGTGTCTCAGTCACCTAGAATGCTGATTTCTAGAAGCTGGATTGCATTTGTCGTTCTGAGAGTGCTGCTATTTTGTCAACAAGATAAAGTGAAAACTGGGATAAGTGAAGCTCACACATGGCTTATCAGATAACTCAGTGTATTCATGATAGCTTCAGAGAACTATGAAGGATGAGGCCAAACCAGGGGCTTTTATGCCTTAAGCCTTTGCAAACCTGAGTTTCTTTGGAGTACTCATCCTGAATGGAGAACTCATCTACATACTGGTAGTTGTCTGTCATGGGCAATGGCATGTGCTTGTTAAGCAGACCAATAAGGCAGCTCCAAAGACCTCAGGAAGTTACTTCTCCCCTCCATCAGCTTTTTGACTCTATCTCATATGAAGGGACCCAATTTCTACTCTTACAGCCCCTGAGACTGAAGTGTCAAACCAGATGGCAAACAGTGAGGTGGTTCTGGCACTCCCAAGAAATGACAACTTCTGGCTCTTGATGTTGGAAGAGGGATAACAAAGAGATTCAGCCCTGTTTCTCTGAGAAGAAGGGGGCATTTCCCATGCCCCAGAGATAGGAAGGAGATGCCCTGACAGCAGGCAGAATTTTCTTCCTTGTTGTAGAGTCTGCTGCCTAAAAAAAAAATAAAAAAATTGTTTGTATCTCTGAAAACCTTTGCCAGCCAGAGCAGCAGAGGACATGGAAACTGGCCCAAGAGTTCAGACCAGATTGCATTGAGGTTTATTACTGGGACAATGGTCCAGCTGCACTAAAGAGATGGGCAGGCTGTCTTCTTACAGAAAAAAACCCCAAAGGAGCACTCCAAAACCCCTCGATCATTTTATCTCTGCTATTTTATTTGGCATATCTGAGTTATGGCCAGAATGTGAAAATAGCATACTCAGAATTTGCTACTTTTGTAGTAATAGGTCTGTTGCCAAACTGCCAGTCAAATCCTGTTTGCTCCAAAGAAAAGTGTGGAGACAGCTTTTCTGCAATTGAGACTCCATTATCCATCACCTGAATATGCTACCCAAACAATCCTTCAAATATCCTGAATCCTTCTTTAGGTATATTTTACTTTTGCCTAAATCATTATTAAAAAAATTCTAGTCATCACTAGAAAACATAATTCTTTTCAACTTAGAGAAGAGGATGCAGCATCCTCACCATCTGAGAATACCTTTAAAGACATAGAAAATGCTTTATGCCGGGTTATTCAGTGCACCTTTTAATGTCTGAGGGAGAAACAGAAATATTGATTGTGGGGCTTGATGTTATGCAAGGGAGCACAGGTGGAAAGCTGATGGTTTGGGAGGGCCTGGTTATTTGTCAGGGATCTGGAGTGTAGAAATTTCTGAATTAGGTCTCACATCTCATTGTCCTCATTGTGCAGTAGCCAAGTGGACAGAGCCATTCTGGTGTTCTGAAATACGATATAGAAGGAAATGACCTTCTACTCATGACCCAGACACAATTAATGCATGGATATGGATAAATTCTTGTTGCAAATAATCCTGATGTTTGATCCTGTTTGATTGAATACCATTCCCAGATTTAAATTCTTCTGAAGGATGATCACTCAGACTTCCTTAAATTTCCCTTTCCAGTTGGTCTGGAAGTAAAATGCTGCTTTTGAAAAAGCTGTGTGATTTAGTTCCCTCATGTTCATTTAAAAACACTTAAAGAATGTTTTTTAATTTCTATTTCAGAGGGTGGACAGACTTAATTTGAGAACTTTAATTTACTCCTGCCTAAGCAGCTTGCTGGCTAATTCAAATGCTGAATGTTCAACTTAATTCAATAATGACTTCTCTCAGATGAGTGCTGAAGGCATGTTATGTTTTAAAAGTCTTAATCTGCTTTTCTAATTTAACAATGAACAATCCATGTTTAAGGGTTACAATAACTTCATCTGGACTTCAGATGGGGATATGTGAGACAGGAAGGTTGTCACAGACAAAGATATCTCTATCAACAGAAGAGAAGTGGGATTCCACCAAGCTAGGAGAAAGGAAAGTGTATTGTAGGAATAAAGAACTTTACATATTAGTTCAGAAAGCAACACATGAGAAGGAAGACAGAATCTCCTCAGACAGTCTGGAACTTGAAGAACTGTGCTAGAGAAACAAGTTCAAGGATCAAGTGTGGTTGTTAAGAAGTATCAGTAAAGAAGATGATTTTGCTAATGTCAGTTCAAATTTGGTGACCAAAGCTAATGAGAATTCTAAAATTACTAGGAAGAAAGAAAGAAAGAGGGAAAATGAGATAAAGTTTATTGTGCCCTGTTTCTGTTCTGTTATCCATTTTGCATAAACTGGAAGGCAACAGAAGTTAATTATTCTCTTGCATATTTTATTTATAAAGTCAGAAAATGTGGATAAAAGTCTTGGCTGAATTCAAAAGATCTATTTTCATTCAATTTCTGTGCATCTGTTCAAAGTTGTCTCTATCTTTTCAAGTGTACTAAAAATTGTTTTCTATAAATATTTTTCATTGTTTCTGGTGGCAGCTGTTAGCATTTTCTCACCCACAGCCTTTACAAAGGAATCCCAAAGCAATCCTAAATAAGACAGGTTATTGCGTGTGTGAGTAGAAAACAGCTGTTAACACTAGTCTAGGTGTAGATGGAGGGATGATTAAAATCCAAACATGTTGTTTGGCTTGTGTCAAAAATCGTGTGGCCAGCAGGACCAGGGCAGGGATTCTCCCCTGTGCTGGGTATGGTGAGGCCACACCTCGAGTGCTGTGTCCAGTCCTGGGCCCCTCAGTTCAGAAGGGACACTGAGGTGTTGGAGCAAGTCCAGAGAAGGGGAAATGGGAGCTGGTGGAGAGCCTGGAGCACAAGTCCTGTGAGGAGCAGCTGAGGGGGCTGGGGATGTTCAGCCTGGAGAGAAGGAGGCTCCGGGGGGACATCCTCACTCTCCACAAGTCCCTGAAAAGGGGCTGTAGCCAGGTAGGGGGTGATAAAGAATGAGTGGCCTCAAGATGCACCAGGGGAGATTCTGGTTGGACACCAGGAGGAGTTTCTTCATGGAAAGGGTTGTTTAGCACTGGAATGGGGTGCTGAGGGAGGTGGTGGAGTCACCGTCCCTGGAGATGTTTAAGAAACTACTGGAAGTGGCACTTGGTGCTGTGGTTTTGTTGACAGCTGGTGATTGTTCAGAGGTTGGACTTTATCACCTTGGAGGCGTTTTCCAACCCAAATGTTTCTGTGATTGCGCTTTTAAACACCATGACTTGGCTTTAAATACTGTGGTCAGTTTGAGTAGGGCCATGTTAAGAATTCCTGCAGGTTATTCTGACAATTAAGAAAACTTGGAGAGGTCTGGTTGGGCTGATTCTGATGTGCAATGTAGTTAAAGCAGTCAGTGAAATAGCTGAATTACTGTATGCCAGACCACAAACTCTGTAGACTGCCAGCACTGAAATAGTGGGATGGGAAGTCCTTTTCTGGGACATTCTGATACAGTCCACTTTGAGAAAACCAAGCTGTGCAGTTTCCATCATTTTCTTCACCTAAGAATATGACATTAAATGACGCTGCATGGCAGGTCAGAAAAACCCTAACCCCATCTTTTTTTTACTTTATAAAGCTTGAAGCAACATCTGAAAATGTAGACTGTAGATGTTTGGAGAGTGGGACAAAAATAGGAATTTAGATTAGAAGTTATTCTTTCTGATTCAACTTCTTTTTCTATAGATTATAGAAAAGGAAATGTGAAATGAATACTAATTTGCTATTTTTAGCTTTTATTTTTGAGTTTTGTTCTTTCATGTAATTGTTTGAACAGACAAACTATAATCCTCCTCCTGAAAATTGTAGCTGTCCAGAGAATTATAGCACTTAGTTTTATCTCAAAGAATATCCAAAATTACAGATCAGTATCAGCTGAATTATAACAAAAGGTTGTAGACACTTATTTTCAGTATTGTAAATTTAGCATCCTGAAAAAAAGTTTAATTACCTTATCTATGGAGAAACATTTAAAAGAAAGTATGTGAGGAAAATCCCAGAAGGTTTCTGCTGAGACATAAATCAGAACTAGTTATCATTAGAAACCAGTAATAGGCAGTAGCACTGTGTAGGAATAAAAGCAAAATTCACTTACAAAGCCTGTGTCTGGTTTTTCAAGATGCCTGATGTTGTTTTTTTTTCCTTTAGTATGCTATTTCCAAAATCTTCTAAGCCTTTGGAATTAAAAGCCATACTTTGGCTGATAGCCNATGTTTAAGAAACTACTGGAAGTGGCACTTGGTGCTGTGGTTTTGTTGACAGCTGGTGATTGTTCAGAGGTTGGACTTTATCACCTTGGAGGCGTTTTCCAACCCAAATGTTTCTGTGATTGCGCTTTTAAACACCATGACTTGGCTTTAAATACTGTGGTCAGTTTGAGTAGGGCCATGTTAAGAATTCCTGCAGGTTATTCTGACAATTAAGAAAACTTGGAGAGGTCTGGTTGGGCTGATTCTGATGTGCAATGTAGTTAAAGCAGTCAGTGAAATAGCTGAATTACTGTATGCCAGACCACAAACTCTGTAGACTGCCAGCACTGAAATAGTGGGATGGGAAGTCCTTTTCTGGGACATTCTGATACAGTCCACTTTGAGAAAACCAAGCTGTGCAGTTTCCATCATTTTCTTCACCTAAGAATATGACATTAAATGACGCTGCATGGCAGGTCAGAAAAACCCTAACCCCATCTTTTTTTTACTTTATAAAGCTTGAAGCAACATCTGAAAATGTAGACTGTAGATGTTTGGAGAGTGGGACAAAAATAGGAATTTAGATTAGAAGTTATTCTTTCTGATTCAACTTCTTTTTCTATAGATTATAGAAAAGGAAATGTGAAATGAATACTAATTTGCTATTTTTAGCTTTTATTTTTGAGTTTTGTTCTTTCATGTAATTGTTTGAACAGACAAACTATAATCCTCCTCCTGAAAATTGTAGCTGTCCAGAGAATTATAGCACTTAGTTTTATCTCAAAGAATATCCAAAATTACAGATCAGTATCAGCTGAATTATAACAAAAGGTTGTAGACACTTATTTTCAGTATTGTAAATTTAGCATCCTGAAAAAAAGTTTAATTACCTTATCTATGGAGAAACATTTAAAAGAAAGTATGTGAGGAAAATCCCAGAAGGTTTCTGCTGAGACATAAATCAGAACTAGTTATCATTAGAAACCAGTAATAGGCAGTAGCACTGTGTAGGAATAAAAGCAAAATTCACTTACAAAGCCTGTGTCTGGTTTTTCAAGATGCCTGATGTTGTTTTTTTTTCCTTTAGTATGCTATTTCCAAAATCTTCTAAGCCTTTGGAATTAAAAGCCATACTTTGGCTGATAGCCATGTTTTTCAAAATACTGCATGTTTCTGAAAAGTGTCAATATTATGTGGCCAGTGGCACTTTACCATAAGATTATCTAGATGAGGCTCTTGCTACTTTAAACTGAAAAAGCATGAGAAGAGCTTGGCAAAGTGATTCCTGATTTATGTATTCATGTCAGCACTTCACAAGTACTAAAATATAGCATTTGCTGATTTGCATGCTGATGCCCAAGCTGGAAGATATCAATTTAACTGCCACTGCTTTATTGGCTGCTGCGTCAAGCTTTTCAATACATTTTATAAAAGTGAAACTGTTTTATCAGTCTGCTCCTTTTTTTTTTTTTTATTCACCATATGGAAACTAGTATGATTGTTCTCTTCAGCACAGTTTCACTGTGTGCACGAGCATTGCCTGAAACACCACACACCTGAATTTTGCAGTTGTCCTTGGCTCATCTTAGTGTATAAATTGCTGCCCATAACCAGCAGTCCTGCTGCTCAGTCATGACTGGGAAGGCTGCTAGTCCAGCTGTGTGGATTCTCTGTCATGGGTTACTCAGAAAGACAGAGTGAGGTTTTCTTGCTCTGTTGCTCCCTGCAGAACCTCTGAATGCTCCACAAGGAGGTGCTTTGCAGCTGTGGTGCAGCACAGAGTTTGGGCGTGTAATGCAAGGGAGCTCCTGTTTGCTGCTTTTCCAGAAGGAGCCTCCAGATTTAAGTACTCTGCTGATTTCATTCAAGCACTAGAAATGCTTTCATCTCTTTGGCATCCAGCCTGTTTTTTCTCTGCTGTGCCACCTGATGGTGCTTCATCAGGCGAAGGGCTGAGCTGAAAGGATGTGAAGGAGGTGCAATTAAACTGTGCCACAAAAGAATATGTTCATTGGGCTGAAACCAAGACAGATTTCAAAATAAAATTTCACCTGGGAGCTGGGGTGTTGCAAGAGCTGGTATACCTTTATATCTGCGGGAATGCACAGCATCATGGCTGCCAAAATAGTTTGAATTTCAAACTCCAGAGTTCAGCTGAGCAAATCACGTGTTTAGAGGCTTTAAAAATGTGTGATAGAACAAACTCTACTGGGTGTTCCTTATTTAGAGCTAATTAGGCTACCTTGACCTGCAAAGAAATTAGACTAAGTGTTGCTGGGAACAGAGAAAGTATTTTTATTTCAGTTTTTGTCCTGGAGGAACAGTTTTTGCATGGCACCCTTCCATAACATTGATCTTGTTGAATATATTATTTTTATCATGCATGTATCATTTTGATTTACTAATTAGATTACTGTAGCTCTAGAAGGTAATCAGGCTGCTTGATTATTCACTTTTTATAGCCACAGTAGAGTTTGAGAGGAAGAAACAAAACCCTCAAGCAATCTGTAAAATCTTCTGTGCAATCCACGTTTTCTCCTGCTCCTGTTCCTCTTTGCAGTGCTGGCAGTGATAAATGGGGAGAGAAATTAATGAAACTGGATATTCTTGATAGCTTGGTACTCTCTACACCACCCATCAGATTGCTTAGTGTGGCAAAAATAAAAAATACTGGACTTAAACTAGACAGGTTTTAAAAGTGGAATTTTTGTATAGGTCAATGAGAAAATTAGAGTGCAATGCAAAGGAGAAATATTTGCTGACACATTTATAAAATGCAAAAAACCAACCCACTAGCAACAATGTTGAAGACTGTATACATAAATTTGTAGTGATTTATTTTCATGACTAGTTGACCCGTCTTTAAAATATTAATAAATTTTTGGCTTGGCAGAAGATGTGAAAATGTTTGGGTTTGTGTTTTGGATGCGTTGTTTTGGTTTTTGTTTCGTTTGGGGTTTCTTCCCATTGTCCTTGCTTGGTTTTGTTTTCCGGATTACAGTGAGAGAGGATAAATTCTCCACTTTGCTTCACTATGTATTTTCTAAGAAGCAAAGGGCATGAATTTGCCACAAATTTATATATTTTTTAGCTGTCTTTCACTATTTTTGAAGGCAAATGACATCATTATGATAAATATTAAATTATTTTTTCTTAATCAAATTTTTAGAGACACAGATCGGAAACAGATTCTAGTGTTTTTCAAATCAAACATTTTTATTTTGTTGTGAGGGCTTCCCTTCCAATATCTTTTCTAGTTTGCTCCGTGCTTTTGCACAAGACTGTGCATGGTATTTGAAATATGGGTGCAACATATATAGGGTTATTGAGATAATGGTGTTCATACTTTCTATTCTATTTATTTTCTTTTACATTCAAGCCATCTACTGACTCCCTCTTTCACAAAGTTTCTTTGAGACTTCACTAACTTATAATCATACAAGACTACTTGTTGTTGAAAACAATGGATTATTTTTCCAAATTGAATTCCCATTCTAGGGCTCCTATTCCTGGCCTTAGTGGGCTGTTCTGACACCCAAGAGACTGCTACATCTTACCTTGTGTTCACCTGAGATTTTTGTTCTGTGTCAAATGGATTTATAAGCATGGCTATGAATTTATTTATTCCTGAAAGTGTTAGCTAATCCACAAAATTGCATTACTTTACTTGAGTTACATAAAGTGACTGTTCTTAAACAGAAACAATTAAGTATTTTTGTAATGCTAATGCAAGCAGCAGAAACTCGTAATGAGTTTTTCACAGGAAAGTAACTGACCAGGAATTAAATTCTTGGCTGGGTGAAGGAAACAGTGATGTTTCCATTGGTGTCAGGGATGTGTTCCCTGTGAGCTTCTGAGTAATTTCAGAATACTGAATAGGTTTCCGAACATTGTGGTTGTCTTCAGATGTACCTTTTGAACAAAGACCAGTAGTTTGACTAAATGCCCAGATTTGTCTGTTTCCCCCACAGGCCCGTGGTGAGGGCACTGACCAAGCCCAAGTGAAGGGGTCACACTGCTCCCTCCCTCCCTCTCTGTAAACGCAGTTCCCAAAGCCCAATAGCTGAGCATTGTCAGACTGAGTCAAACTGCAAGTGATGGGGTGGTATTTATTTAGGGCAGCTCTTGGCACCCTATCAATTTGTATGTTCTCCTACTTAAGGGTTTGCTCTTCGGTAGAAAGCAGCTCATTAGAACACTATGGGGAAGATTTTGTGTTCTTCCTTGAAACATGTTCAACATTTTGAATAAAAGAGTAATTATAGTTGTTAGAGTCGGCAGAACAACGTGAAGTCATTTTACTCAGAATGATATGCAAGCACTTGTCAGCTTGCCATTCAGAGGAACCTTTTAAAATGCCACAGTAGTTACTTTCTAATTGCATAAATATTAAGTCACTGGAACACAATTAAAACAATCATATTCAGGGAAAGATTCTTGCGTTTGGGTTTTGACCACAAAATCCATGGCAGAAAATCTCTGTGTTTCTAGAAAAGCACTAAAATAACATTCCATTTAAGACAGATTTCTTTCTTAAATGGCTGTTAAAAAAAATCCCATGCCAATCACCCCCTCCAGTCCTGCTATAATATTGTACTGTCCATACTAGTACTTGACAGTAACCTATTTTAAAAAGTGGGTAAAATAGAAAAGAAAACTCTTATGCCAATGCATCCATTATAGGAATGTCCACAATGTGCAGGAAAAGCTGTATTTTCTTCCAGTGGTTTGGGGGTCCTCTGTTTGCAGCTTGCCACCTGTGATGGATCCCTGCACGACACTGAGCCAGCACTGGGAAGCCCCAGGGTACTGAGCCGTGCTGAATGCATTGTGCTATTACATTCTAAAATGCTTAAATACCAAAATCACATAGCTGGCACTGCTGGCCCTCATTTTCACAAGTCAGGTATTTCTGTGTGATGCTAGCCCCCTGATTGTTGCTGAGGGCATATAGTACAGGAGGACAGATTTTTAATCCCTATTATGTCTGTGTAAATCCCACCAAAGTTTATTGAATTCAGTGGACTTCCTGGTGAGATTTTCTCTTGTACAACAGGGCAGAATTTGGGTTATGTTCTCATTTCCTGCAGGTTTCTGTGCTGCTCCATGCTGGCTGCAAAAAAGGCACCACACAGCTCAGATAGCTGCGTCCCAAAGGCAGAAGTGCTCCTTGACATTTGAGCTCCAGCTCATGGGGGTTTTGCTGCCTTTCTGCTCTACAGTTTCTGCAGGCTGACTGCATTCATCAGGATGCTGTATTATAAAAATAGACTGGTTACTAACACATCCATAAGTCACTTCATTTAGAAACAATACATGGACTTTTTTGGTGGGGATTTTGGGTGAGTGGATAGAATTGCAAGAGAAAACCCCAGGGCTGTTTTGGTAGAGTATCAGCTTGGCTTTCAGCTAGACCCTTGTGAGATTGGGGATGTAAGTAAAGCTGCTGTGCTCCTTTTTATGTGAAATATACTTGAGGTTGTGAGCTCTTGGAGGATGTTTGCCACGCCCACTACCTTTGGACAAACACTTGCCAAACCCACCCTGTTCCCAGCTACATGACATCATGTGTAGTTTTTTCCCCAGTGAAAAAGGAAAACATACAGTTCAGATATCCAGAAACCTTTCAGCAGACTGTCAAGGCATTGCTGTCATCAAAGGTTAAACCAGCTCCATATCCAGAGGGAATGTACCCTGAAAATGGGATAGTTATTATGTTTAGTACAATGTTTTTATCTTGAATGGTAGCACGAAGTTATTGGTCTTTGTTTGTGGCCAGATGTGAGAGTACTTTTTGAGGGACAGAGCAATCTGTGGGTAGCACAGATAGGTTTGCATGCAGATGTTAAATATTATTTCTTACATCACACACACACACACACACACCAATAAACATTGACTGCAGGAATGAGGAGTTTCTTTGTGAAAACGTTGAAAAACTGAAGATTGTCTTCACACTAGAGAGCCTACAGCAAATTACCTGACACTCAGGCTGTTAATTAAGAGTCTGAAGCAAGGCATTATGTTTAAAATACTAGTCATGATATTACTAACCTATTTTTTCACACAAAAAGCTCAAGGATCTTTCCTATTCACTGAATAGATGAATGAAAAATCATGCAGTTTGAGGTTTACACTCTGCTTTTTCTCTCTTAATTAGAAAGCCACATCACACTTCATGATAATTTTCATAAAATTCCCTGAAATTCAGCTTTAATGATTTAAAGTTAAACTAGGGCTTAGTTGAAGTTTGTGGTTTTTTCGTCTCTGCAGGAATACAGAGGGAAGGGATATGAGAGCCCAATGACCAAAAGAAATAGAAAAACTGGCTGTGGAAGCAAGAAAATTATTCATTAAAGAACAACGCAGGGTCAGCTTATCAGGAAGGTCAGAAAAGTGCCCTTTGAGGGATTTGTTTGACAATGACATGAAGACAAATCCTTGTAAGGAATACTGAAACCTAAGTGTAGAATGTTTGTGCAACACAGCAATTTCTTACATAAAATGTGAAAATGGTACTTTTATCTTGGGTGAATGTGTTTTGATTAATCAAATTTTTTCTTTACTTCCCTGGAACAGTATCATTCCACATGGCAAAATTTGACTGTGTTACACGAAACAGCAAGTGTGGAGAGCATTGGGAGTATTCAACTGTAGAAAAGCAAGGAAGATCTATACTTTTAAACTTTATAAGAGTTGTGTGGGGAAGACAGTGTGGCAAATGTTTCTGGTTCTGGAAAGTATGTGAGACTCCACCATTTTATTTATTTTTTAAATGGAGAATGAAATGGGCAGTCTCACAGGTGTAGTCTGTGATTGTATGTAGGGACAAAAAGTGTATCCTCCCACCAACTGTTCAGTCAGTGGTAGATTTATGTATTTAAAGCATTGCTTTATCTGTCTCAGGGGAAAGAATATAATAAACCTCAAGAATATAATAAACCTTGTGTCTTTAAAAAGAACATGCCTTTGTATTTAGCCCACAGACAATCCCCTGAGGTCTAACTTCATCAGAGGCTTTCAGCAGCTGGAACATTAATCAGGGCAGGAATGAACCCAGAGCAGAACATAAGCAAATGGGAAGAGTCTGAAATATTCAGGGTGTAGTTGGGAAAACAAGATCAATGCTGATGTCTGTGGTACTGTTATCTTCCCTCTGTCTGTCTGTCTCTTTTTCATGTTTTTTTGTTCTTCACTTTGGGTCGGGGAATTCTTTAAAAAAGAATCAAAACCTTGACCAAGTATATAAATGCTTTATTTGAATTATTCCTTTAAACAAAATATTGTGCTTTAAATTATTAAGGTTCATGGTAATTCTTTCTTTTCTAGCCTGTGGAAAGTTGTGCTACCTACATTTATATATAGACCTGTCTGAAAGTGGCATCAGCTCTTTTGGGATCATGACAAGTAAATTCAAAAAGCCCTGAATAAAGACAAAATAGTCTGGTATTGAACATGATATTCCACATCGTATCTTTGCCACCAAGCTCCTTTTCCACTTGGTCTGAAGTGATAAAACTCCAATTTGGACAGAACACAGCTGGTGAATTGATTCCCAGTCCTAGCTGTGGATCCAAGGCACAGCATCACAGTGGGCCCTTGAGTCGCTGAACTGCAGCAGCAGCTGCTAAAGGAGGCACAATTCTTCCCCCTGAGCTTGTATGGACATTCCTTTCTGTAATGCATTCAGTATTGTTGTTCCTCTTGCATATTTGCAGCTTCTCTTAAATCTGGATTACATAAAGCACTGGGCACCTCATTAAATGCAGCAGGAACCAACCTGGTCCTGAGTGTACAAAATGGACACACAAGGAGTAAAAACTTGCTCAAGGTCAGTGTCAGCCTGTGACTGAGCCAAGTGGAGAATTCAGGTGTTCTGAAGCACAGTACAGTGCTTTTCCACTAGGATGCAACATCATTGTTGTGCAGATAATGCAGTAAGAAAATGAAAGGAAAAGGGGGGGTGATACTCATCTGCACTGTGAATCACCTCTTTTTCAGCATTAGATAAATAGCAAGGTACTACAACAAGGCAGTGAGGCAGTTACCCATGCTTTGGGTGTTTGTTACTGCTGATGCTTGTAAAATACGAAAGAGAAAGGGTCATGCAGACTTTTCTTGAAGCTTACATGAATGTTATTGTATTTTAATATTAAGTGCATGTTTTGATCTGTTACAATTCTGCGTCCACTCATTGATCTTGTCCTTCACACCTTCTCAAAGACTGATGAGAGAACCTTTTACCACAGTGTTGCAGTGGAATCACACTACCACAGTATTCTTGGGTGATGTTCTGGCATCTGAATAAGAACATGGTCTTCCTTTCACTTTTTTTAAAGAGAAGAAAATTCAACAAGAGAAACTTTATAGTAGTGATGACATTTGGCCAACACTTTCTAGGCCTGTGTCCTCATCAACTTGGCATGCCTCAATTTGAGCAGAAATTGCTCTTCATTGAGGGGATTGTTGGAGGTTAAGCAAGACAGACCAAGGTATTTGAAAATGACACTGTGGCAGCTGGGTCATCTGAGGATGTCTCTGACCATGTGTTTGTCACAAAGAGACACATGAGGCCACGTTGTAGGTGTTTTGAGTTTTGAGTTTCAAAAGCTTCTGTCCTGAAATGGTCTATGACTCACCTGTATCTGCAACGTTTGCCCTTGTGACCAGAGGATTTTATTATTTTAATGTCCTTCTAACAGAGCTGCCAGCAATTCTTCTTCAGAGTTTCTCATTTGTC
>VYZP01060715.1:3307-28122 GCA_013400635.1 Hypocryptadius cinnamomeus
TCGGGGCGCCCCCCAGCGGCTGCACGTGGGCATAGCGGGGAGAACCCCTTGTGTGACCATAGGGGGACACGCGTGTGACAGCAAAGACCTGCGTGTCAACGGAGACACGTCCGTGAACACACAGAGACACGTATGTGAACACAGACGCAGGAGTGTGTGTGAGTACAAAGAGAGGTGTCCGTGAACAGAGGGACACGACTTGCGCGTACATGCACACACGTGTGAACTCACACATGCACACACACGCGCGCACATACACGCATGCACAGACGCGTGCGCACGCATCTATGTGCACACACAAACACACGTGCGTACACATACGTGCACACAAACCAGAATGTGCACACACACACGCACACGCACACACCCCATGCGCACACACATGTACACATGCGCGCCCACAACCCCTGCACACACACGCACGAACTTGCGAACACCCCGCCCCCGAGGTGTCCCTCCCCTCCTCCAATGGAATCCGCCTTCCCTGGAGGAACACGTCCGTCCTCCCCCCCCCGGTTTCCCCATTGGCCGCGTCCCCCTCCCGCCCGCCTCCTGTCGCAGAGCAGCCCGTGGGGAACGGGCTCCAGGTGATTCCAGTGCTACGTCCATCCCCGGCTGGAGCATCCCCTTCCCATCCCGCCCCCACGGCCATCGTGGGACGGGTGGAGGGGACCGAGGAGGGGCACGTGGTGTCTCCTCTACCCGCTGTGGGGACATCTGCACCCCACCCACCGGGCAGCTTTAGCCCATCCTTGGGGAAACCTGCACCGCACCTTAGGGATCAGCCAGGACAAAAGGACAGAAAGCAGTGACGGGCCGAGGCTGCGGTGAGGGTCTGGAAGGAAGGCCGTGAT
This sequence comes from Hypocryptadius cinnamomeus, assembly GCA_013400635.1. NCBI lineage: Eukaryota > Metazoa > Chordata > Aves > Passeriformes > Zosteropidae > Hypocryptadius > Hypocryptadius cinnamomeus. Next base: position 4,162 of record VYZP01060715.1, read on the forward strand.
AACCTGACGCATCCAGGAAGGAATGTCACCTAAGGGCATGGAGCCATCCGTGGCAGAGGCAGAAGTGGGGCAGCTCCTGGCTGGGGCCATAAACCCTGCTCTGAGACTAGTTCGGAGGATTAAAGGATTTAATCGCAGGATTTGAATCGGCGCTTGGAACAGGATGGAGGCATTTGGTAGTTTGGGCAGTTTCTCACCCCAATTTTGGCAGCTCGTGGAGTGCCAGAGCGTGCCAGCACCAAAGCCTCCAGGGACTTTTCCGCTGGGTATAAAATGCCCAAAAGCTGTCAGATTGGGCTGGGATGAAAGTGCTGCATTGATTTTGGATAATAAATTGCTCCTTAGCCAGATGGCGGGAATGAAAGCGACAGCCCTGATGCATGGATGATGGGCAGACTAGGGGATCCCCTCTGGGGCCATGCAAGGATGGCTGCGGGAGCCAGAGGAGCCGCTGGATTCTGCCCCAGTCCCAGCCCAGGCTCAGGGGGCTCCTGACACAGGCCTCATCCTGCATCCCAGCCTAGGATCCCACTGCAGTCCCAGCCCAAGCTTGATCCTGCCCCAGGCCCAGCTCCCCCGGCTGCCAGGCTGGATGGGTCCCAGCATGGCTCCTGTCCAGGCATGGGGGCAGCCCCAACCTGGCAGATGGAGATAAGAAGAGCATCCCAGGGGATTGGAGCATCCTGGGGTTCTGGAACATTTCAGGAGGGAACAGGGCACAGGAAGGGATGAGAGCAGCTGGAGCACTCAGAGGGGATCAATGAATCCTGGGGCACTGGAGCATTCCATGAGAGTGGAACATCCAAGGAGGGGCTGGAGCTTCCTGGGGAGTCAGAGCTACACGGCCCAAGCTGGATTCTCCCCATGAAAGTGATTTTGGTGTCCATAAGTTTTAATTGGAGCTCCCCAGACCCCAACAAGGCCACCCACCAACCTGTCACGGGAAGGTTGACATATGAAATTTATTTAGGAAAACCAAAACCCACCAAAAAAAGAGAAATAATAAAGAAGGAGCAGAAGGAGAAGAAACAGTAGGGGGAGGAGGAGGAAGAGGAGAAGAAGGAGGAGGAAGAAAAGAAGGAGAATAAGAAAAGGAGGAGAAGGAGAGGAAGAAAGAGAAGTCATCTCCTCCTTAGGCTCCATTGGAGTCCAGAACAACCAGTGCCGCAGGACAGAAGGACAGAAAAGCTAGAGGAGGTTTGCACACCCACACACGCCTGTGCACACTCACAGGTGAGCCGGGCTAGGTGTGAGCTGCACTCCTCAGTTTCCAGAGGGGTATATACAGGGGCAGGAGCTGGGAAAGCATTGACTACCTACACACACCAGCAGCAGGGGCTGGAAAAGTGGGATACAGCTGGGAAAAGGGCATCCCTGTGTGCCCCCACCACGGTGTGGTACCCGGGATGCAGAACCCAAGTGCAGGACACCCCCACATCTGTTGGATGGAGAGATCTGTGCATCATCAGGCATCCCTGGATCGGCACTGGGATGCAGGGACTGTCTTTGAACAGTTGTACCTACTGGCACTTTGGTACCACGGCTGTGCCAACGTCACAACAGGGGTGGAGCTGCTGTCCTCCTCTTGCAGCTTGGGGGTTTGCTGCCTTCTGCAACCATCCCCACCCCCTATGGCAGTGTGGGGAGGGAGGGAAGAGCTTAAGGGGGTTTTGGAGGCAAAACCATGGGCCAGCAGACAGACTCAGTCACCAGGTGGGTCCCACCAGGGTTCGGGCAAAGCATCTCACTAAAGGCATCTCCGAGTAGGTAAGGCAAAAGGAATTCAGGTCACTTCAGCCACATGGAGCAGCTCAGCGTTGAGGTCTCCCATTGCTCCTGCAGACACACGCTCCAGGTATCCCGAGAACACAGGCGAGTCATCGCTTACGGACAAGCCAAGGAGAGAAGCAGCCACCGTGCAGCCCAAATCCAGGAGGGACCTGCTGTGGCACCACTTGGGATGGTGCCATGGGTTACTGCAGAGGAGTGGGGATGGGGCAGCAAATGGCCCCATGTGCACTCTTGATCCCAACACAACCAACACCAATGCCAGCAGTGCCGGAATTTTACCATGCTGCTCCCATCGCCTTTCCCTGGTGTGGTGGTGCACTCATCCAGCCTCCACAAGCTGGATGATGCAGCCTGAGGGCTCAGTGCACCCTAATCCCTCAATGCTGAGCATACCCACTCAGCTCCAGCCCCCTCTTCAGCTCTGCCCCAGCAGGGCAAGCTGCTCACTGCAGTCCCCCTGCTCATGGGCGTTTCAAGTGGCTTTGGCTGGGGTGATGGAGCCCAGGATCACATACAGCTGGTCAGACCCTGGAGGCTGGTGGAGCCCCTGGGACTGAGAGGGTCCATATGGGTTGGGTTGTGGGACTGGAGAGACCACAGGAAGGCCAGCAGGGTCCATGCACAGTGGTCTGTAGGACACAGAGGAGAGCATTGGGGTCCATGCACGGTGGTCCGCAGGACCAGAAAAACCACAGGAGATTGGTGGGGTGCATGCATGGCAGTCAGGACAAGAAGGGAGTCATGGGAAAACACCAGGGTCCATGCATGACCAGATCAGCCATGGTAGATCAACAGCATCCATGCATGGTGCCACATAGGACTGGGGGGGGGACCACAGGAAAATAGCAGGGTCGATGCATGGTGGTCTGCAGGACCAGAGGGACCACAGGAGACCACTGAGGTTCATGTCCAGTGGTCTGCAAGACCAGAAGGATCCCAAAATGTCAGCAGGATCCGTGCACAGAGGTTGGTATGGCAGGAGTTGTGAAGCCATTGTGAGCTAGGGATGCTCACAACATGGTCACCAGAGAAGCTGCTTGCAGTGAGGAGGCTCCCGGGTGGACACCTCAGAGGAACACCTATGTTCCTCTGCCTATGGCAAGGACATGTGTGGGACCAGAAGGTGAAGGTGATGTATAGGACCAGATGGACCCCCTGTGGAGCACAGCCTCCCCTGTGCATGCAAACCAGCAGCAGGACCCCCAGCCTTGGCAAGTGTGTAGCCCTTGTAGGGGATGTGGTTGTGTGGTTGCGTGGGACAGGGCTGTGTGAGACATGAGCCCTTCCATGGGTGAGTGGGTTCAGGGGTCCTGGAGGGGTGAGGCTTTTAGCCAACAGATGCTCAGCAGCTGCTAGGGAGAGGCTGTAGCTGGTTCTCTAGTGTGGATCCCAGCAGGGGATGCAGGCACATCCCATGGCCGTGGCCATCCCACTCTGGTGTCTCTTCCCTCCTCCAGCTGGAGCCAACCTTCTTCTGTGGACCTGATCTATAGTCCATGGCAACACCCCCCATACGCTCTACAGCCACCCCACAGTTCTCCCACTGCCCCTCGCCACCCTGCCCCCCACCATCCCCCTCTGTCCTGCTAACCCATGCACACCCATGTCATGGTGACCGACCCCTCTCTGGGTGCTTCCACCAAGGACATCATTCTTATTGTCACCCCATGAGGACAGGACCTGCAGTCTTAAGGCAGCTTAAAGCACATCCATCCCCCAGCCCCACTGTGTCCCTTGGTGCTCCCAGCCACCAAGGCAGTGTCCCATGGACTACCGGGTGGACGGGACACCTGAACACCTGCCCCGGAGGGAGGAGACATTCACCCAGTGGTGGGGAAGGACCAGTGGCGGCTGCTGGCAGCACACAGCCCTTGCCGTGGTAGTCCAGATTCACTGATGTCCCCCAAACCTCCTCCCCATAAGCTGGGGGATGAGGCTTGGGGATGCTCCCAGCCCAGCCATGGCTGTGGCCCCGCCATCGCCTTCTTCACTCGGCCCCAGCCTCGGGGGGCTGCCCCACCTCAGGTTCCAGGCAGCCATTGAGCTGGGGGTCAGGGGCCTGTGGGTCATATTCCTCATCCAGAAAGTCCAGGGAGTTGTTACTGGGCAAGCCCCGGATGGTGAATTTGTGGGAGACCTTGGTCCACTGCTCCCGGTTGCTGGCCACCCGCTCGTAGAGCTCCGCTGCCTTGGGGAAGAGATCCTGCAGCAATCTGGGGAGTGGGGGATGCATTCCATCAGCACAGGGCTGCACCCCCTTACTTCAATGCAACCCCTTAGCTGAGTGCAACCCCCATCCCCACTGCTTGGAATGTCCCCCAACATCTGCAAGACTTGCAACGCAGCACCCGATCCCACCCTAAGGGAGGTGGGGGTGGCAGGGGGTCCTCCCCATCCCAGCGCCAGCACTGGGGCTCACTTGTAGATGGGCATGGCAATGTGCTCCATGAAGCTGATCTGCAGCTCGGGGATGTAGGCTTTCTCCCGGTCCATCATCTCAAGCGGGCTGTTCCCCATGGCTTTTTCCTGCATGGGTGGCAAGGGGGGTCAGTGCCAGTGGTGCTTTCCCCCCATTCCCAGGCAAGACCTCTCTGCTCACTGCCCACACCCCCCATCCCATTGGTGCTTTCTAGGAGCATTGGCCAAGCCCAACCCTGCCAGGAGGTACCTACCAGGTCACCCTGGGAGAAGAACTCCTTGTAGATCAGCTCCTGCAAGAGACAGGTGTCAGCACAGGGGGTGCAGCCTGGAATGATCCCCCACTCCCACTGCCCTCCAGACCCCTCCCCACAGGTCTGAATCAAGCAGGGATAGTCTGGCTTGGAGGGACTGGGTTCTGCATGGTCCAGCATGGAGGTTCTGCATGGAGGAACCCACTCCATGAGGGGCAGGTGTGTGCCTGGGGACATGCAGGTGGCCTAGGTGGGTTGTGAGGTGGCATTCAGGGGTTTAGCTCCATGGTGTGGCACTCACTGCAATCTTCCTGGTGGTCTTCCAGCCCTTGGTCTGGTCAGACAAGTCACAGGAGGTCATGAGCAGGCAGAGCAGCAGGCTGCGGTGCTGCTTGTTCTTGGGGTCGTATCCCACTGTGGGCAGAGTGTGGGGCAGGGGTTGGGATGGTGGGCACAGGACAGAGCTCCATAGCCCCCATCACGCCACATGTGAGCACTTTAGGGACAGCCAGAACCTTCTGTGTCATGTCCCAGCCCTTATCACCCCTGACATAAGAACCTCCTGTGCCACCTCCCAGCCTTGGTGGGATGAGTTCCTACCACCCCTCAAATCCCAATCTCAATCTCCATCGAGGATCTTCACCTTCTGCCATTTTCTGGAGATCCTTGAAGATGCGGAGGTGGTGGGCCAGGTCAGTGGCCAAGATGATGTCCCGCATCAAGTCCAGCATGCGCTGGTAGTCCTGTGGGCAAGGCAGCTGCCGTGACCAGCTCTGTGCCCCTGCCAGCTCCCACATCCCCTAGGATCCAGGGATGGGGAGCAGGAGGTCTGGAGAGGACGCAGGGGCTCAGCATGGGCAGGGGGTAGCATGAGAGAGGTATTTAGGTGGGGGGCTCACCTTTCTGGAGAAGTGGTCAAAGATGTTGCAGCCTTGGCTGTTGAGGATAGCAATGGCTTGGGCAAAGTGATGCCTCTGTGGGAGAAGCCAGGACAGTGAAAGCAGGCAGGGAGCAGGCAAGGATGCTGCCACGCAGCCAGAACCCAGGAGAGAGGGGCAATGAGAGATTTGGGGGATCTTACCTCCATGACAGAGCCCTCTGAACTGTAGAGCGCAGCCAGGACCGATTTCTGCAAGGTAGAGCAGCCAGAATGATGGAACTATGGGGGTGAAGACCCCCACAGCTGTCCCCATACCTATCCTTCCCCCTTGCCCATCCCAGCTCTGGGCTCGGCTCACCGAGGCCACTTGGAAGGAGTTATTTGTTCCTCTGTGGTCCAGGTCATGGCACATGCAGGAGATGAAGAGGGCAAAGATCTCGATGTCTCTGGGGAGGGGGAGGAGGGAAACTGAGGCAGGCAGGAGAGCAGGGAGCACCCCAGCCAGGCCAGGGGTTGGAGAACAGGGGCAGGGATAGCACCTGGCCTTACTCCAGGTAGTTAACAAGCTCCAGGTTCTTGTAGAGCAGGTAGCAGAAGTGGGAGACGGAGAACGCGTGCATCCAGTTGTGGTAGGGAGGGTCACGGTACCCCTTCTTTACCATCAGGCAGAACCTGCACAGGGGCAAAGCCATGCAGGGTGGGTCTCACCCCACAGGGACCTCCACCTTGCCAGGTGTCCACCAGGCAGGCACGGGCATGGGCATGGGGATGGGCATGGGGATGAAGATGAGGATGGGATGGGAAAGGGTTGGAGATGGGTGATGGAAGGGGGATAGGGACAGGGAGGGTAGGCAGTTATCTGCATGGGAATGGGCATAGGGATAGGGATGAGGATACGGACAGGGGACAGAGAAGGTGGACAGTGATGAGGATGTGGATGGGGACAGGGACAGGGACATAGGTGTGGACAGGGACAGGGAAGGAGACAGAGGTGATGAGGTAGGCGGATGGTGATGTGGATGGGGATGGAAATGAAGACGGAGACAGGGAAAGTGGACAGGGATAAGGACTCACCTGGTGAGCGTCTGACGGTCCATCTTGTAGTTGTTGATGAAATTCATGTCTTGCAGCATGCTCAGGATGGCCTGGCAGAGGGGATAGGGTGGGTGGCAAGGAATGACAATGCCCAGCAAGGTCCCCCGTGAGCCACCCCTGCCCCTGCTCAGCAGGAAGATGCTCAGGGGTGCAACCACATCCCTTCACCCCAACACCCCAGGGCTGGGATATATGACCTGACCGAGGCCAGGCAGGGGATGGTGGCAATTGAGAGTTGTCCCCATGATCCTCACCATGGAGGTGTCATCCTCAGGCAGTGAGCGTGGCGTGTAGGTGAAGCTGGCAAAGTTGGGGTCAATGGTGGACACAGGCTGGATGCCCTCGCTCAGCAGTTTGGTGTACTCATCATCAGACACCTGCAGGAGCCATAGCCAGTGACCCACACTGTGACCAGGTCACCAGGTGTCCCAAAGGTCATAAACCACAGTGAGAGCAGAGAGCCCTGGGGTATCACCACCACCCAACTGTGTGACCACCTTGGGATAAAGTGTGGAGGCACCATGCTGGCAGCAGGGGTCCCCATCCCTGTCCCCATCCTCATGCTACCTCACCTTCATGTGGTACATCATCATCTCATTGGCCAGGTGGCTTCGGTACTGTGCCTCATTCACCTTCTTGTACAGCAGGGACTGTGGGGCAGGATCAGGGTATGGGAGTGCTGGGGGTGAGCAGACACCCTCCAGCACCCCCAAGCCCACCCTGGCACCACAGCACATCTTTGTTCCATGAATTCCCTTCTCATCCCGTGGCTACCACCACTTGTCCCCAAGGAATGGGGACCACACACACAGACACCCCCCCATCCCCATCCCTCTGTGCTGTGGCAGAGCTGGGAGCCCACCTTGCGTGTGACCCCCTCCAAGTGGAGGACCCCCAGCACGTACATGGGCGATGCTGATGCCACAGTAGATGGAGAAGGCAGTGGCCAGGTCCTCGTCGAACTTGCTGAACCAAGGGCCATTGATCTTGTTGACCAGCTCTGCCACCCCAATGACCTCTGGAGCAGAGGAGGGACACCAGGGTATCAGGCCCTTGTGCTGGGAACAGGGTCATGTCTGTATGCTGGGGACAGCACTGTGTCCGTGGGCTTAGGGCAGGGTTGTGCCCAAGTAGCAGGGACAGTGCTGTGCCTGTGGGTTGGGGACAGCATGACACCCACATTCTGGGGACAGTGCGGTGCCCAGGGGCTGGGACAGGCTCATGCCCAGGGACAGTACTGTGCTCATGTGTTGGTGGACAGGATCGTGCCCACATGCAGGGTACAAGATCATGCCCATGTGCTCAAGGACAGTGCTGTGCCCATGGGCTGGGACACAATCATGTCCGTGTGCTGGGGTCAGTGCTGTTTGTCTGCGGGGGGATAGGATCACACCCAGGAACTGTGTCCTTGTGCCAGGAGACAGCACTGAGCCCGAGGGTTAGGACAGGACCACGCCCACATTCATGGGACAGAATGCTGCCCTGATGCTGGGGACAGGACTGTGACCATAGGACTGGGACAGGGTCATGCCCATGTGCTGGGGCAGTGCTCTACATAGGGGCTGGGAGCAGAATGGTGCCCATGGGCTGGGGACAGAATGGTGTTCACATGCTGGGGACAGTGCTGAGCCAGGATTGTGCCCCTGTGCTTGAACAGGATTCATGCCCACAGGCTGGGGATGATGCTGTGCCCGTGCCTGCGTGCTGGGGACAGTGTCATGTCCACATGATGGGTGACCAAACCACCATGTGCTGACTAAGACACCTGCAGGGTCAGACCTGTGCCCCCCTCTTCCCAGTGTGCCCCCATCCCTCCCTCACCCTGGCTCTCATTCTTGATGGGGAAGCAAAGGATGTTGCGGGTGCGGAAGCCGGTGCTGTCATCCACGCCACGGTAGAAGAGCGGGTGCGAGTAGGCATCCTTGATGTTCAGGATCTTGCCTGTGGTGGCCACATGCCCAGCGATGCCCTGGTCTGCTGGGATGCGGATCTCGTAGCTCTGTGGGCAAGGGAAGAGGATCACCAGCAAGGCCTGTGGGGAGGGACACAACCCCAGGCCCCCCAACTCCATCCTGTGCTCACCTCGTCATCCACCACTCCACCATCGAACACCTTGGCCACCAGCTCGTGACTGAGCCGGTCCAGCAGGAACACAGAGCATCTGCAAGACACAGCGCTGCCATTCTCACCCACAGGGGAGCTCAGTGTCCCCCCTGTGTCCCCTCACCCATGTGCCCCACCACCACCACTCACATCTCAGCATTGCTGAGGTTCCGGGCCTCCGTAATGATCTCCTGCAGCAGGACAGAGACATCATCTGCAGGGGTAGCAGTGAAGGGTCAGGGACCCCCAGCCAGGCAGCACTGCCCCCTCATTCCCCACTCATGTAGTGAAAGCAGGGGGGAGGGTTTAGCTCAGCGTCCCAGCAGGAAGTCTGGGGGGCACAGAGGGATAGGGGCTGTGTGGGGAATGTGCACGTGTGAGCAGCACATACGTGTGTGCAGCAGTGCACACACGCAGCTGCACATGTGCACACGTTTCTAAGAGCTCTGTGGTCATGCTACATGCATGCATGCAGCCATGCAGCATCAGTGCATGCCAGGTTCTGTGCCAGCTTATATCACCCTTCTGTTACCACTCCCCAACAAGGGGACAAGGTTCTCCCTGGCTGGGGGCAGAGACCCCATTGCTACCACCCTCCAGGGCTGGGGGTGGGGGGTGTTCATCCATTCCCCATTCCACTCCCTCACCATGGGTGCTCTCCAGTGCACCTACCCAAGTGGGTGAAGAGGTTCTTGGCCACCTGCAGCAGGGCCTGAGGGGACAAAGAGAACACCATCAGTGACTAGAGCAAGATGGGGCACACACACGCATGTGGCACGGCCCTGCACATGCTCACCTGGCACTCACACTTGAGCTTCTGCTCCTTCTGGAAGGCCAGGGTGCTAGTGAGCACCGTGGAGGTGTAGCAGAAGCAGTGCTGGATCTTGTGCTCATCCGTGTCTGTGTAGCTGGCGGGGGCACACCTCAGTTGTCCGTCCCCATTGGTCCCCCCCCTTCTCCATGGCAACAATGCTCCAGCACCCCAAAAGTGAGGGGGTGCAGTCCCACAGAGAGTCCCAGCCAAAACGCTGCTCACCTCTCCCCACTCAGTTTGTTGAAGGCGCAGGCCAGTGCCACCACCTGGGAGGTGGCCCGGCTAATGACAGGGACACAAAGCATGGAGGTGACCTCGCAGCCCAACATGCTGCTCAGCTGCTTGTGCTCCTCCTGCAGGGAGAGGTGAGACGGGGCTGGAACCCCTGGCCCACTCCAGGAAGCCCCATGGGACACTGGGGTGACACCCATGTCCCCAGGTGTGGCAGGTACACAGCTGGTACCCACCTCACTGATGTCCTTCAAGGTGATGGGCTTCTTATCCTCCACCACCTGCCCCAGGCGCCCAAAGGTGAGCTGTGGGGAAAGGGAACATCTTAGTGCACAGCAACCATTGCCACCCCCCTGACCTCCCAACCCCTCACCACCTCCCCTTGCTCACTGAAAAGCTGATTTCCTCATCCAGGACACGGTCTCCCACCACCTGGAAAAGATGGGAAGGAGGGGGTGCCCATGAGGAAGACACCATGTCAGGGGGTGTCCTGTGATCCTCTGTGGGGGTCAGGGTTGGGGGACTGGCCCAGTGGCACCCACCTGGCAGAAGAGCTGGTGGTTGTCCTCAGAGACGAGCAGGAGGCAGCAGCACAGAGACTGGGTCTCCTGCTTCAGCTGGGGAGTAAGGGGAGGGTCAGCACCCCAGCCTGCCCTGAGCACTCCCCAGGTAGAATCCAGCTCCCCCTCTGCCTCCCTGTGCCCAAGGCACCCCCACATGCCACAGAGAACTAGGTGCCCTTCCCCAGAACCTCCTCCCCGTGACTGAGCAGGTTCACTCTGGAGACTACTGATGGCAAGGGGAAGGCTGTTCACTCTGGACTCTACTGAGGGTCATACTGAGGCACAGAATAATAGAGAGCAGGAGAGGAACCTGTATGTCCTCTCAAGGAGTTTTTGGCGTGAGAGTGGCACTGTTAACTCTGGAGACTATTGATGGTTGTTACAAGGCTGCTCACTCTGGTCACTACTGATGACTCCACAGCTGATGCTTGAGGCTTTTCTTGGTTTTGGGGAATTTTCTTGTTTTGAAATAAATCAGGGCTCCCTGGAGTGTGTCCTGGGGCTGGGGGCAGATGGGGACAGGGGGCTGGTGGAGCAGCTACTCACGTAGTTGATGACCTTGAGCTGCAGCGAGGCGGCATCCAGGTCATACAGCTCACCTGTATGAGGGTCACACTGCTGTGAGGGGCTGAGCATGGTTTCACCCTGTCCACACACCCCACCCTTCCCAGTGTCCCCCCCTTACCACAAAGCTGTAGGATCTTGCAGTCCAGGTCATTATAGCTGCTGTCAGGTGCCTTCTCAGGCTTGGCCAGAGAGGTCTGGGAGGAGCTGGTGGAGAGGCTGACCTGGGGCCAGGGCTGCAACTTCTGCAGGGCTTGCAGGCGCCGGAATGCCACCAGGGCCTGCAAGGTTGGGCAGAAGGGACAAGGAACAGCAGGGCTGGGAAAAAGGCTGGTAGGACCCCAGGTGGCAGGTGCACAGTTCAGAAGGAGTCACTCACATGTCTCTCTAACGCACGCAGGTTCTGCTCGTCTGAGTCACTCAGCTGGCCACAGTGTACCTGGAGCAGGAGTGATGTCAGGACCCTCATGTGCAGGCCCTGCCCCCAGAGCCCTGCCCCATGTTCCTGCACTCACCAGGATGACGCACACCACAGCCCCACTGTTCTTGTCCACCAGCGGGATGATGAGCACTGCAAGCAAGAGAGCGTTGGTCCCAGGTGGGCCCCAGGGACAGTCCAGAGCTGTGGAACTCAGCTCTTGGGGTGCACATCCCCATTTCATTCTGACGTGTCATGACCCACCCAGCTAGCCAGCCAGTCAGCCAGCCATCTATCCATCTTCCCATCCATCCTTATCCATCTGCCCACCTCTCTGCTTACTTGTCCCTGAGAACACCACCCCTCAGTCCCACTGCCCACCTGTCCCTCATGCCTCCATCCTGTTTCTACCCACCTGTCTATGCATTCATCACTCACCCACACACTGCTGTCTCAGCCACTGCCTCTGACCACCTATGGATCATCCGACCATCCATCCATCCGACCATTCATCCATCCATCCAACCATTCATCCATCCATCCATCCATCCATCCATCCATCCATCCATCCATCCACTCACATCTCACTCCTGCTCCCTGTCCCTCCATCTCCCTACCTACCACCCAGCCCTATGCCCATGCCCCCATATATGTCCACCAGGACCACCCTTCCCACATCTCCCACCTTGTGTGCCAGGGGCCAGGGGCGCTGCCAGGGGTCCCAGGTGCCGGCCAGGGAGCTCGGCAGGGAGCAGCCCCCCACATTCCAGCCGCTTCTGCTTCTGCACAGCATCTCTGTGGGGACAGGGATACTTTGAGCACCCCCTGGGAAGGGCACCTGGGAAGGTAAACCTCCAGGAAGGGGCAACCCCCTGGACAGAGACACCCACGGGATGGGGGCAGGCTCAAGGACTGTGCAACACGTGTGCATACGTGTGTCCCTGCACGCATGCACAGCCCCTGGAGACAAATGTGTGTCTTCCTGCACACACACAGCCCCTGGGCCAACATGTGTGTCCTCCCTGTGCATACACATAGCCCCTGTGCACCTGTGCACATCCAGGATGAAGAAGAGGATGGGAAGGGAAAGCGGATGGCCACAAGTATGGAGATGGAATGAGGATGGAGTTGGGGACAGGGATGGAAACCCTCCTGCCTTCCATACACACGCCTGTTCATGCCCACCAGCTGGGCCACTCTTGTGTGCCCACGCCCAGGGCTGGGGAGGCGGCCGAGCTCACCTGAGCTTCCCGTTGGGCGGCAGCTCGTGGGGGGGGTCATCGCAGAGCAGCCGTGTGTCCCCATCCAGCAGGTAGATATAGACATGCTCCTGGGGGAGAGGGGCAGCGCACACGTGTGTGCAAACGTGCGTGCACAGCCACACGTGTGCGTGAACATGTGTGCACAGCCCCAGCTGCACGTGCACACATTCACAAATACAGCCCTGCCCACGCACAGGGTCACACGCAGGCGTGCACACGTACCTGTACACGTGTGCCCCATTCACACCCAGCCAGGCTGGGGGGCCCCATGGAATGGCACTGGCACAATGCCCAGCCGCCACCAGCATCAGGGTCACCAGGATCAGGGCCACCAGCACCCCCAGGGTCACCAGCGCCCTGAACCCACCATGGGCACCAGGGCCACCAGCAGCACCCTGGTGGTGACAGGTGGCCCATATAGGGGGAGAACTCTGCAGTGGGCTGGGGATAAAGAGACACCAACCCAGGCTGAACCCCAGCATCAACCAGCACTCTCTACTCCCTCCAGGGATTCCCCCAATCCAGGGAGTCTCAGCAACCCCATAATCCCCACCCACCCGAGGAGGATGCTGTGCTCCACATTCCTCCCAGCCCCCCAGGAGATGCAGATGCATCCCCCACCTACCACAGCGGGCAGCAGGGTGACAAGGGCATGGCGGAGGGCATCACGCAGGGTGGTGGCATCAAGCGCAGCACCCAGGCTCAGCAGAGCATCCTGCAGAGAGATAAGAGCAGAGCAGGGGGTTACTGGGGGTTGATACCATGGAGAAGGGCACTGCAGCGCCCACCCCCTCTGACCCCTGCTGTGGCACGGGTCCTTCTCCTCCCAGACCCCTTGCAGTGGCCTCCAGGCTGCCTGGTGCCTTTTTTGGAGCCAAACCCTCCTGTGTTGGTCAATGTCCATCATGTGGGGAGGTGGGAGGTCCCCAGAAAGGGAGAAGAGGCTTTGGCACTGAGCCACACTGCCCTCAGTGCTAGCCATGCCATAAAGCACCAGTGAGAAGAGAAATGGGGCAAGGAGATGGATTAAAGCTCATCTGGGGATTACCACCCTATGGAGGACAGAGGTGTTAGGATGGACACATGGAAAAGCTGGGGGGCACAGGGGGCTCTGTGGTGCGACCCTCCCAGCTCTGCTCCTGCCTCCAGCCCTTGTCTGGGAGACTGGGATAAGGATGATGTTATGATGGAAATAGCAGATGCTCGGAATCAGCCACTGGATAGTGGTGTTGGGATTTGCTCTTCCTCTGGTCCCAGCTTTTCCAGGTGGCTCCAGGCTCCACTCCTGATAACCAGACCTGGGGACTGTCATGCACCCCAAGACCCCATCCAGGACAGCAGCCCCTTGCAGGGCCATGCCACCCACCCGCCCTGGGAGCATACTTGGCCACGGGGCCAGATCCAAGTGGCACTGGGAGCGTGGCTGGCGGTGAGGGTGCTTCCAGCTGAAGACATCGGCACTGGATGTTATTCCAACAGGGCCGCATCTCCAGTCACTTACTCACACTGGAGACACATGCACTGTAGAATACAGCCAGGCCTCAGCCAGGTGGCTGTCCTGCCATCCCTCTGTCCCACCGGATCCTCCACAGTGGCCCCCCTGGGGCAGGGGAAGATGGGGCAGATCCTGAGCGGGTCCCTTGGGTCTGCTTGGGGCATCCAATGCCAGTGGCATTCTTGGTGGGGGGATGGACAGGTTGGCAGCTGGACATGGGTGGTGGCTTTATTAGGGCTGGGAATACAGGTCCATCCCTGAAACAATGAGGGGAAAGCTGCAGGAGCTAAAAGAAGATATTCCCAAGACGAGGAGACAGCAGCAGATGCTGGCAGGAGTGTTTGCAGCCTAGCAAGAAGGTAGAGAGAGTGAGGGTGGGCTAGGAAGGACATCACACTCATTCCACTTATCCCACTCATCCTGCTAAACTGCTTCTCCCACTCATCCTGCTCATTCCACCCAGCCTATTCACTATATTGATCCAGTTCATCCAACTCATCCCATTTGATGGTTCATCCCACTCAACTGCTTGTCCCACTTGTCCTGCCCATCCCACTCATCCCACTCACCCTGCTTCTTCCTTTCATCCAGCTCAACCCACTCATCCCACTCAATGGCTCATCCCATTCAATGGCACATCCCACTCCTTCCACTTGCCCCACTTATCCTGCATATCCCACTTGCTCATCCCACTAATTCTATTTGTCCCACTCATCCCACTCCCAGTCCACATCTTCCAGCCCAGAGCAGAGGTTTACCCCAACACCCTCCCCCCCTGTCCCCCAGCCCGGAGGGTGCTGCAGACCCACTCTGGGGGCTCTGCTAGGACAGAGCCTGGGTCCAGAGCCAACACAGCCAGAGCAACTACCGTAGCCACATCCTGGTTATTGCCATGAGCAGCCCTTCCCTTTGCTGGGTCCTACTCCCAGCAATCCACACCATCCAGGCACTACTCCAGTTTGGGTGGGGCTCCTTCGGATCCATCACTACTCCACAGATATTGGGGTCTTTGGATGAGGCTGCATTGGCACACGGTCCCCAGCACCAGTGGAGAGATGAAACCATCTGCCACCCCATGCCTGTCATCGGGAATGTCACTAGGACCCACCAAGCAGGACTCACACAGCTCTCTCTGTACCTGCACCCAGTGGGGACCAAAGCTGTCCCAGGGAGAGCTCCCAGCACCTGCTCTGCATCCCAGCTTCCATGGAGGGCAGAGCTATGGTAACACTTCCCAAGTGGGCACAGGGGTTAATTAACTTCACTAAAACAGGAGAAAGCATAGAGGGATTGCAATTCCCAGCTGCTGGAGCAGAGTCCAACACACTCATCCCAGGTGCTGCACACCCAGCAGCTCTGGAGGGAAATGCTGTCTGGAAATGGGCATGGAGAGAGGGCTTTGGGAAGAGATCCAAGGACAGGGTATGGGAAGGGGACACAGCATGGCATTGCTGACAGCCCCAGCAGCTGAGGATGCTGTTCCTGCAGAGCAGGTGAACAGCACCCTGTCCCTGTCCTGTCCCATGGTGCACACACGTGGCCCTGTGAAGCCCCCACCCAGGGACTGTTGTCACTTTTTCTCTGGCCTGAGAAGACAAGGATACTGATCTCACCCTGCCCGACTCCTTGAGCTGACAGGGTGACCCATGGGACCTCAATGCTGGCAGGAATTTTTCCCAGCTCTCCTTGGCCAGTGTCCCATGGTGCAGTGCAACACCAGAGCCATATCTGCCTCAATATTCCCACTGGAGCTAGTGGAAGATTAATGACACCATTCATCTCCTTAGAGTAAGGATTTGTCTCTGCTCCAGCATGGACCCCCCACTCTAGCAAAGCCAAATCCTGCCACAGGAACCTCCAGAGCACTACCTGCTCTCTCCTTCATGGAAAATGGCCCTTTTTCTCCCCTGCTGTTTTTGCCCCTCTTTGTCCCTTTGGATAGCTGCAGAAGCATCCTGTCCCCATGCATGTGGTGGTGGGGACCCCCAGCACAGGCTTCCAAGCCCCCAGCACTGGCTTCCATAGATCCTGCTGGGATTTAAAAGCAGCTTTTTTTATCAGAGGAAATTCACCAGCAGTGAAAACATGACTTTTTTCAAGAGGATCAGCAACATCTGTCCCCTGACCCCCCCCACCCCCACCAGCTGTGGAAGCTTGGTTTGTCCTCCCTGGCACCCCCAGTTTCTGTGGATGTTTATGAAATAGAGAAATCCCATCCTGGCCAGCTTCCTCTCCAGAAAGGTTCATTTCACACCTGCCATGTGGAGGGTGGGGGCCTGGAGGAGGAGGACACTGACGTCACAGGGTCTCAGGTCTCTGAGCTTGCACCCCTTCTCCTGGCCTTGCTCCTGGGAGATGAATGGAAGCCCCCCAAGGGTGAGGAGGAACCCCCTGGCGGCAGGCAGAGGCTGGATCCAGTGCATGAGGCACCCACTGGGATGTTCAGCCCTCTTGAGGGTACCTGGACCTTGGGGTCTCTCTCTGAGGGGGGACACACCTGAGCACTCGGTGAGTAGAGTTTGCACGAAGCACAGCTCGAAACCAAGACCTGCCACCTGCTGGATTCCTCCTTAACCATGGGAAAACAGGCCCAGAGAGCCAGGCAGCAATACCAGGTGCCAGGGAGCATCCTGCTCTCAGAGGAGTGCTGAGCAGGGCTGCAGCACCCCCACCCTGCCTTGCAAGGGGATGCTGGGCTGGGGAGGCCCCAGATGGATCCTGCCATCGCTGCCAGAGCACCCATGGGCGCTGATTCTACAGGGGGATGCTGGCAGCAGCCCAGGCTTCAGTGGCAGACTCCTGCCACAACCCTCCCCAAAGAACCTCGAGGAAATGAATCATCTCCCTGCCAAGCTTCCAGCCCAGCTTTGCTGTAAAAATTCCAAGGAAATGATCTGCCAGAAGTGACCACTTGAGCTTGAGGCATCCATGACACAGTGAGCCCTCAGAGCTTACTCGGCTCCTGCCCTCCAATGGGATAAGGATCCATCTGGGAACGCAAGGAAAATGAGCCCAATTAATTTTGGCAGTGGATTAGTCTATTAGCCCCTGCCTGAGCAATCACCTTTGGGATGGAGCTGGACATCGCTCTGTCTGGACAACTTCACCCCCAATTGTGGGCCCCAAATCAAATTAGAGCTTCCAAGATGCTGAGTGCGCAGCTCTCGGTGCCTGTGGGCAGCACATCCCGGTACCCGCATCCCATGCGGATGCTGCTCAATGGATTTTACAGATTCAGGTTGCAAAGGGATTGGGATGCTTGGGAGTGCAGAACACAGCAAGGAGGAGTCTGGGGCACAGCAAAGGACCCCCGTGCTGCCTGTCTCACCAGCCCCAATGTCTTTCACAGAGGGTTTGCAGACTTCAAGGACAGAGGAGCTGCTCCTCAGGGAATTCCCTACCAAGCAGAGCCCTGGATGAGGAGGGTGACCATGTGGTCAGCTCATTGCAAGGCTGAGAGATGGTGCTGGGGGCTTAGGGCTCCCTCCCACTGTGGTCTCTTCAGATATGTAGGATGCATTTTTAGCCACCAGCCTCTGGATCTTGTGACATTTGACAGGTGAAAAGCAAAATCCCGTTTGGATTCCTGGGAGGCAGCCTACCTCCACCTGCACAGCCCCTCACTGCTCCCACAGGGTGCCTGGGTACCTGTCCCTGTCCAAGGGCTCCCTATCCACCACAACTCTGCAGGCAGAGACACCCACCCTCTCTCCCACACCCCAGCTCTGCCTTTTGCCAGCCCTTTCCCCTTTCCAGAGAAAGTGATGGGGAAACTTCTTCCCCTCCCGCCTCCCCTTCAAGGAGGAAGATGCTGCTCCAGGACCCCCTTTTGCCTCCACCCATCACAGCCAGAGTTGTTTCCAAGTGCACGGGGACAGATGTCCCTGCCTTTGTCACCTCTCCAATGCATGGCTGCAGAGTGACAGCACCACGGGGAGCAGCTGATCCCCCTGGGCCTCCGAGCTGAGCCACAGCTGCCAGCAAACACCCAGCCTGCGCCCGCGCCGCCCTGCCCAAGCATTTGCCGAGCAATCTGGCGGCATTAAAAATATCCCAAAATATCCCTGAGCCATGATTCATCCTCCTCTCCCACCTCCAGCAATGCTGAGCCGCCCCAGCTCCCTCCAGTCCTGGGGGGCTGCTTTCCCCTGGCTGCCCAGCCTCGTGCTCCGGCCGCGGTGGTTAAATATAGCCAAGCTCTGCCGGTGCGCTGGCAACGCCGGACTAACAACCAGCTAGGGATCACCAGCTTCTGACCTGGGCTGTGGATGGGGAAACTGAGCTAAGGAGCAGGGAAGCAACTCCTGAAGGCAGCAGGTTACCACTTTGCTGTCACCAGCTGTGCTGTGGGCAGAGTGTCACTGCTAAAACGCTGTCACCCTGTCCCTGTTCCCCGCACTGCTCCTTCCCCCAGGCCCAAAGACACAATTTCCCAGGGAATCCTCCCCACAGAGCTGGGGAAATAGAGGCAGCATCCCTGTTCCCACACCCCCAGGAGCATCCCTGATACCCTTCAGTTCTGCCACAGGCTGTTACACTGCTGACACCCTGTCACCTTGTCTCTGTCACCCCCCACCACTGCTCCAAGCTCCTTCCCTCTGCCCCGCTGTCACAATTCCCCAGGAAATCCTCTCTGTAGGGGTGAGAAAACAATAATATCCCTAGTGCCCCAAAGTAGCACCCCTGATAACTCTCCAGCAGTGCCCCTGGAGCAAGGTCCAGGGCAACAGAGGATGGAGGGATGGATGGAAGGTAGAGCTGGCAGCTCTGCCCAACTCCAGTTGGGAAGCCATCCATCCATTTCCTCCCAGCACCGCTCTTAGTCCCAAATTACATTGCTTTAATCTAATCAGGCAGCAACAACCTGCAACACGGTAGCTCCTTAATTACCTCATCTTTTCCAGGGGGATAATGAGGGCAAACAGGAAGGAAACACTTCTGGGATATCTCTTGCCTCCTCATAGTCATTTGCCTGAGGTCCTGTTGCAACGTATGGATGGGAAGCAAGGGCTGAGGTGCAGGACCCTGTCATGGAGCTACCCTGGCACCCAGTGATCCAGGCTGAGGCTTCCAAGGGCTGGAGGATGCAAATCTGTGGAATTAGCCATCCCAAAAAAATCACACAAGTAGGCCTGCATGCCTGTGCCTACCTCAGTTTCCCTTTCTGTGGAGGATTCCTACCTCAGTTTCCCTACCTGCAAAGGGTCATGGCCATGCAAGACCTGCCTAGAATGGCGCTAGAGTTTGGTTCAGGTGGAATGGGCCGTGCTGAGCCCAGTGTCTCCCTGGA
Source organism: Hypocryptadius cinnamomeus (assembly GCA_013400635.1). Taxonomy (NCBI): domain Eukaryota; kingdom Metazoa; phylum Chordata; class Aves; order Passeriformes; family Zosteropidae; genus Hypocryptadius; species Hypocryptadius cinnamomeus. The sequence goes on from VYZP01060715.1 coordinate 23,340, forward strand.
GCTCAGAGCCTCCCTTATCCCACCCTCCTCCTCCTCCTCACCTGTACATCAGCCTCGCTGGAGCCTGGCATGCTCACACTGCACAGGACATTTGCAGAGAGCATTTGCACATGGAGTTTCTACAGCCTGGAACCAGACAGATGCCGCTCCCTGAGTACCCTGCACATTCCGAGTGGGTTGTTTGCTGAACCAAGCAAATTTCCTAACCTCTGGCAGCTCACAAGCCCTTGGGGTGCTCCTAGTCTGTCCCCCCACATCCTGGCCTGGCCTCCCGGGGCCAAGAGAACTGGGCCAGAGTCAAGGTTGCTTCCTGTTGATGTCCCTTTGTCGGGCAGGACAAATCGGGACAGCAGCCACACTCCTCAAGGATTTCCGTCCCCAGAACATCGTGGCCTTCTTGGAACAGCTGGCTCAGCCACTAGCCTAATGATCTGTCACTAGTCTGTCACTAATTAGTTCACCATTCTAAGAAAGAAGGTGGTGAGGGCTGGGGGTCTCACTGTCACTTGTCTCTAAGCCACGTCAGAGAGGGGGAAAGGGACCCCAGTCAGCCCCGTGTCACTTGTCCCTAACTCATGTCAGGGAGGGGCATATGGACCCTCCTACAGCAGCTGCAGGGAAACTGCTCCATGGTTAGGAGAATCCCTGGTATGCAGGTGCCTGCACCCCAAAGGACAGAGACATCCTGGCACCCAGCTGGCACCAAGCTTTGGGTGCTGGCAGTGGCAGTGCTGGGGGACGGGTGGCATTATGTGCATTCCTGGGACATGGCACTGCTGGAAAAGCTTCCCTGGCACACAGTCCCCTTCCCATCCACGCTGGCTGGGTTTCCAGGACTTTCCTAGATGTCTTCTGGTGGATTAGCAATGCAGGGGTCTCCGTGCCTGGCTCTGCTTGGGACCATCATGGCAAAGCTCTGGGGATGCAGCCAGAGAGGACTCGGGGGACATCCATCCCCTTGGGGGGATAGGAATCAGTGGGGTGGTAAGGGGGATGCAGCATTCCCACATCCATCCCTGCATCCCCTCCTGGCATGGCTGGCACTAATGGGATCTGCACAGTGATTAGGGACCTCATTTATCAGTCTCTGATGGGATCTGGGAAAATTGAATTCCTGGCCATCTGCAGCTGGGGAGGAATTCGATTTGGGCAGTGCTCCCGGAGCAGGGTGTGGGGGGCTGGGGGCTGCCAGAGCTGCCCCCCCCGCAGGGGATTCCACTCTGTCTGTACAGAGACTGCTCTTATTTTCCATGCCTGAGAGGGTTTGATGGTGGGATGCAGCTCTTAATTGCCGTGAAAGGGTCTAGGAATTGGGGTGGTCTCACCACTCAGATGGGGAAATTGAGGCACGGCCAGGAGAAGACCAAAGACCATTACATGGCAGAAAGGATCACAGTGCTGGTGTTTAATGGGTCAGCACCCAGGCAGGGGTCTGGCCTCCAGCCCCCCCTTGTCTAGAGCGGGGGAGGTTCCAAAGCTGTGGCCAGGGCATCCAAAGGTGCCAGACACCCAGAGGCAGGCCAGGAGCAGTGATCTCTCCTGCACCAAGAGGAGAGAGACTCGGGAGCCAGCTCTGCTCCCATGGGGTATTTTCCACCCCATGGCTCTCTCAGGCAGGTCCCCACCATCCTCTCCCCCACATCCATGGAGTGGCCAGGGTGGGTATGCAATAGGATTCAGCTGCAAAGGTCCTGGGCCAGTCCCCGAATCCATGGACTCAGCTCCCAGAGAACCACCCTCCAGACCCAGGCTTGCAGGGGATCCCAGCCCACCACCTCCCTGCCAAATGTCACAGCTCGACTCCAAAAAGCCAGGGTCACCCACGGGGCCTATCCCATTCAGGGGGAAGATGCCACCATGTCATCCTGCAACAGGAGCATCCTGTCCCAGCTTCTCACTGTCCAGGATGCAGCAGGACTAATCCCCTCCAACTCCTTCTGCTTGGGGTGCAGCAGGAACATCCCCATCCCAACTCCCCTGCCTGGGGTCCAGCAGGGTCCAGCAGGGCACTCCCACTTCAGACCTCCTTCCCAGGTGATGCCATGAGGCATGAGAGCACTGGAACCTATATCCCAAACCCCACTGCCCCTCAAAAATCAGCAGCAGGGCACTGCAGTGCCAGCACAGGCTGATTCCACACCTGCAAGCAGTGACTCCTTGATCCCTGGCCTGTGGGGATCGCCTGGCTGGGAAGCACTGGGGTGCACCCAGCCATCCCAGTTGGGGGATCTGGCTCTACCCCCAGCCCTGCTGATGTGGGAGGAAGCCAGCCCTGCCGCATGTAATGGAAAGAAGCCGCCACGGCCCTTTCCTCCCCTTTATTGCCCTGCTGATGTGTTTGTGTCTGCCAGAGGAAACGCAAGGACAAACGTCCGCATACGCATGTCCCCTCACTGGCCTCAACAGGTCCTCAGCCCACTGAACATGGCTGGTCCCACACGGGGGGAAACTGAGGCAGGAGGACCCCCGTGATGCTGGCTGAGGCCCCCCAGTCCCTGGCAGGTCGGTAAAGGTGCCTGGCTGTAGTCCCCCACAGCCCCTCCCAATCCCTGGGGACAGTGGGGGCCCCCCAAGCCCCTCCTGCTTCTCCAGGCTGTGAACATGTATCAATTATGGCTTGATTCATGATCCAGTCTGCAAGTAATTGCATTGGAGCTCGTGGCAGGGAGGGAGAGGAGGAACAGACACTCTCAGCTTCACCCCACTGCAAGGGTGTTGGAGGGTAATAATGCCCCAAGCCCTATACACCCCCTATATGCCCCTCCCGGCTCGGGGATGGGAGCTCCAGATGCAGTCAGTACCCAGGACACCAATGGGGACAGGGGTCCTGTGGTATTTTGTGGGGGATGAGCTGTTCCTCATCCACCCTGGGCTGGGATGTGCTGGAGAAGGGGCCCCCCCACCACTCACTCCTCATACATCCTGAGTCACATCCCATTGCCACCGTGGAGTCACACACCAGGACTGGCTGGGGCTGCACCTCTGCCCCACCATGTGATCCACTCCTCCTCCTCCTCCTCGCTGCCACGCCAGCACTGGTGGTCTGGGTTAAAACCGGTCTGCCCACCACCCCCCATATGGGTGCGTTTTGTACCCCCCAGGCTGGGAGTTGTGCCTCCCTGACCCCCCCACCCCCAGATCCCCTTGCGGGGCTGTGTCCGGGGTCCAGAGCATGCCCAGCTGTCAGCACCCTCCTAGCTCAGGCCCAGTTGGGTTCTGGAGGGCTCGGACCGACAGGGACCACAGGGACCCCCGTATCACTGCGCTGGGCGGTGAGGAGTGTCACATCCCACCCCCGTGCTGAGCGACAGTTCAGATGTCCTCAAGCCGCCACCTTCCCATCCGGAGGGGGAGGGGGGGCTCATTTCCCCCTCGCCCGGGGCACACTGGCCCTGCTCAGCTTCTTTCCCTCCGTCAGCAGCTTTCGGCAATTTCCCAGAGAGCATTTCCTTCCCTTCGTTTCCCAGCTTGAATCTCCAGGTCCTCGCTTCTGTCTTGAACCTGCAGCCCCCTGGAGCCCCCCAAGCAGCTGTACCCCCAAGGGGACCAAGGCCACGGTTCTCACACCCAAACCCATCCGCACACAGGTCAGGGATCCATCCAGGCGAACAGGCAGTTGCAAGAGGGGAAGAACCCCCCTCAAGTCACCCCCTCCCCAAATTGGGGTGTGCTCGAAGGCGCAGAAGCAGGGAGGACCAAGTGTTTTCCCACCCACATACTGGGATGCAGCCTCCATCTCTCCAAAATGTGCAGCTGGTGTAAGGAGGGTGGGGGGCTCACAGCTGGTCCTGCTGGGGGTGCTGAAGGGGCTCCATCCTTCCCAGCACACCCACCCCGAGGTCTGGCGGCAGGATGGAATACGCAGCCGAGCTCTTGAGGCTCCCACTGCCAGGGGGGCAAGGGGACACAGGGAAGGGGGGGACTCCAACCCCCCAGAAAAACGAAACCCCCAGACACTCCCAAGAACATCGCACCCCAAACGCCCCAGGACAGAATGGACCCCCAGCCCGAGGCCACAGATCCCCCGGGACCCCCAGGGTATCCCTTTCCCCAGGGTCGCTCACACTGTCCTGGAGAGTCCCCATGGCGCGGCCCGGCTCCTGGCGCGGCTGCCGGAGGGCGTGAGGGTCCCCCCGGGACCGAGCCGGCCCCCCCCTCCCTGCCAGTCCAGCCCATTTCCTCCCGGGATCCCGCCGGGATCCGCACCCCCCCAGCCCGCTGCCTCCTCCCTGCGTGAATCCCAGCGTGTCCTCGAGCCTCGGATGCGGTCGGGGGGGGCGGGGTGGGGGGACGGGACGACGACACAAAACGGCACCGTCGCCCCCGCCTCTGGAGCCCCATCCGTGCCTCAGTTTCCCTGTCAAGCTCTCCCCGTGGGGTTCAGAGCCCCCCACCGAAAAGGGGGGGGAGACAAGCGGCTGCAAACGCGCTCGGAGAGCCCCCTCCGCCCTTGGTGCGGGAAGGGATGGGGAGTCCGAGCACGGCGAATCGGGAGCCCCGACTCCCAACCCCGCCCCACGGCATAAACACGGGGGTCCCCACCGCCTCCGGGACCGAGTGGGAAGGGAGGCCGTGGGAATGGGGGTCTCGGCTGGGAGAGGGGGGTGAGTCGTGTGTCGTGGTTTGGGAGGGGAGGAGGGCTGAGGGTCCCGGCTGGGAGGAGAGGTGCTCGGGGTGGGGTCCCCAGTAAGAGGGCAGGTGAATCGGGTGTCCCAGGTGTCAGGGGACGTGGGTCGGGGTCCCGGGTAGGAGCGGAGGCGAGTCTGAGTTTCTGGGTGGGACC